>VYZR01046421.1:65179-81522 GCA_013400675.1 Oxylabes madagascariensis
AGTGAGATAATCCCCATTCCTAGCTAACATTTGTTTATTTCTGACCATGGGCATTCTGTTTTCTGTGAATGATGGAATGTGTATGCCTAGATCTATGAAAATCAAATAAAATCTGTGCACCTGCAAGAATTCAACTGGGTCTGAAATACTTCCCTATTATTACTGTTACAAGAATCATGAGGTGTTTGTTTTTCCACAGACAGTTCAGCTCCACCCACTGTGGTAGTGGATACTGTTGGGAAACTGTGTGACATCATTAATAAGAACGTGACTGAGCAGGTACAGCAGCTTCTGGGTACCCAAGACATCCACAGGTATGTGGGGCCGTTCATTGCTGACCATTCCTCAAACATCAAACATAGTAGTTGAGAACTGGCAAAAACTGATGCTGAAAGAAACTTTCATCACTTGTGACAACTCAGGTGTTTGTGACTGCTGTCCTGCTTGAAACAAATCTTGAATCCTGTCAAAAGTATTGAGCTGACAGAGGGAAAAATTGAGGCCAGAAGGCTCCAAAACACCCTCTGGTTTGCATGGATAATGTGATCAAACAAGCCTTAATGGGATATGTGTTTCATCAGGAGACAAATNGTAGTGAAATCAGAGATCCTCGTGACAGCTCCCTTGTTGTCTGCAGGGTTCAGAACTGGAGAACAGAACATTGGTGTCCCTGGTTTTATATACTAAGTNATCAAACAAGCCTTAATGGGATATGTGTTTCATCAGGAGACAAATCCTGGACCTGGGTGGGGAGGAGAAAGTGATGCAAGTCTCAGATGTGATATTGAAGTGTTCTAGTTGCTAAGGCAGAGTTTGCCTCAGGCTGCCTACAANGACAGAACAACAAAATGGCCAAGGGGATGAACTTGCCATGTCCTTGCATCTCTTACCTGATAGTCTCACTTTCCATTCCAGTATCATCAATAAGCTTGAAGAACATGAGTGCTTCTTTCCACCCTTTCAAGCTCTCATTCAAGATTTGCTGTGTCTTCTAGGTGAGTAATATTTGCAACAGTAATTATCTTCATGCCAACACTTCCTCATAGAACTCCAAACAGTTAACAAGTGTTCTGTTTACTCCTGCTCTGCTAAAACAGGAGGAGGATGTGAGGGAAGGTGCTGCCTTTTTCCTCACTCTCCTTCTTTCCACCTTTCCTCAGGAAGTGACCAAAACAATTTATTTTCACTGAACATGGGCTTGCATTTACTTAAGGATATTACTTATAAACCCAATTGATTTTTTTCTGAAAGCATTAAAAGGTCTGAGGAGTTTATTTAATTTACTGGCTGTTTAAGTTAAGAATTTTGGTTGAACTCAAAGGTATTCTGGATTCATAAGCCTTACCCTTTTGCTTTCCATTCTGTTGCAGAGATCAGTAATGTGGATGATATTTTACCTGCAGTGCAAAACCTGAAATGGGGAGCTGGTTATGGGTGACTCTGCTCTTCCTGAGCAAGACTTCTCTTACCTGTGAATGTACCTGTTGATGCATATGAATTGCAGCTACCTCCAAGGACTGTTAGCCTAAGCAAGAATTCCAGATTTTTTAACATAAATAAAAGTTGCTGCATTTTTTTAATTCTTGGTCAATTTATGAAAAACTTTAACTGCTCTCAACTGGTCTACTCAATCCCAGAGACAGAACCAATATACTCTCTATGAGTCCAGCAAACTGAACCCAGCACAGCACCAGACAAACTCTAACCACTGACCATTTTTAATGTTGCTAACACAGTAAGTATGAGGCAAAGATGCCCTTACTGTCATAGCCATCACACTTATACAAATGCTCAATCTTGGTTTTCTGGAGAGCTTCTTTTAAAATGTTGTTCACATTTTCAGATCAGTTTGGGATGGGAACACGTTGTTACTCAGTGAGTATTCTCTCTGATTATGGACTAAGGCAGACTGGATTAATGTAATCTAGGCAAAAAATACTTGAAATTTGCTTCAGGTGATGGTTTGAAGTTACCATCGTTTTATTTTAGAAGTCAGTTTTAGAAAGGAATAGATCAAGTCACTTATGCAAGACAATTAGAAGTTTATTGTACAGAAACAAGTACACCAAGCTTCCAAAAATATTTTGCCTCAATATTATTAAAGCTTAGTTTACAAAACTTTGCTGTTCCTCAGACAGAATTTGGGTTTACAAGATTTTGAAATGTACTGTAACAAAGGACAAAACCAGTTAAGGCGTCACAAACTAAAACCTTAATGACATCTTGGTAAATTCATCTCCGTGCTTTTGGAAGCTCATTATTTACATACCTGCAGCCACAGTCTGCTAAGGTACTTCTGAACAGTGGACTACCAACTTCTTAGTTTTCAAAAACAAAACAGCTATGAAAGAGTTTCTCTTTTTCCAGGCTCTGTAGCCCTACAGCTGAAGAATACTGTTTCAAAATGTCTTCTTTTAAAAGTACACCACTTCCATGTTAAAACAACAAGAACAAGCTCCTGGGGCCACCAGACTGCCAAGCAAAGTAATGACACTTGGCTGATAGTCTAAAATCTCCCCAGGTCCAACCCATCTTTAAGAGAGGTTTCACACTTAGTGGTGCTCTGAGGGGTGATTTGCCAGAAATAGCAAAAATAAAGGACTTATTCTTTAAGGACAAATTATTCCCTATGTGGGGGAAAATACGTTTAACTTCAGTGAGAACTAATCCCTGAATAGGATCATTAAATTTGCATGTCCTGAGCTGGAGCCTGCTTCAAATTTGCAATGACTGTGCAAAACATGTTAATTACAAGAGATATGTACATTCATACAAAGTCGAAAAATTAGTAACTTATGTACATGAGAAGAAATCAGATTTTCTTGCGTCTGCTCCTTGTCAGCTCATACCTGCAAGACAGACACAATAATTACAGTAGTTGAAAATGTACTTAAAAGTTTTAACTGGTACAGTAGAGAGAACTTGGGCTGCTTTATTGCTTGTGCTTCACAGGCAGCACAGCAAAGGAGGCTCCAGAGATGGCCTTAAACTCCAGCTCTTCAACATAGGATGTGTTCTTTTTTCCTCTTCCCATAATTGTCCTGAGACACACACATATAAGCCAGCCAGGGAAATGTGGTTTTCCTATTGGAGTATTGGCTCACTGCCTGTGCAGATGGCAATCTCCTGGACTACCCACACTACATTCCTTGGGCTCCACTGAAGGAGAAAGAAAGAAGAGCTCCTGCCATTAACTAAAGACACAGAACTGAAAAAAACATCCAAGCCTGGTTCTCTGTTCTGCCTCAGACCAGGAACATACAAACCTCAGAACCACAATGAACGTACAGGCAAAACTGTAAGTGCCTTATTATAATAGTTTCTATAAATGCTTTGCAATTAAAGTTTTATCATACATATATATTGCTGATCAGAGTATTTAGTTAAGATCTTTATTCAAGTTAAAATTTGTTGCAAGGTTACTTTAATAAACAAAATTATTTTACTTATGTGCCCCTGTGGCTTTTATGGCAGCTTAAAATATGCTGAAGACTATAATTGACACAGGCATCTCATTAAAGCTGTCTCACAGGGCAGGCACTGCACAGCCAATGCATTAACACACAATTTAGATAGAACTACCAGATTAGCTCAAGTTAGTCCTGCCTTTGCAGGTCAAATATTTTTCTTGCTCACCCAAACACAGCGCAGTTACCAGCACTCACTCCCACAGCAGTCATGCAAGCTCCCAGCAAAGCAAGGGGCAGGGTTTGGATGTATGGAGATGAGTACTTACCATTGTGCAAAACCTTTTATTAAATCCTCCTGGGACAGGTCAATGCGCACCTTTGAAAAGCAAATTTTATTTGTTTGTAGGTTATTCAGCATATAAATTGATTAGCTAAGCTACCACTCCTCCCAAGTCAGACCCACTTTCCAGCTGTGGGGCTGCAGCTCAGGCTTGAGGAAAAATGGAGCTTCCCACATTCTGGTGCAGGCATGAACCAGCTCAGTTTCCTACAGAACTACTTGGAAATTTATCTATCACCAAAGAAACAATTGCAGTTTACTTTTCACAGAATCAAAGTTGTTCACAGAAAGCTCAATGCACTATTGGCAAATTGTGGCGTTTAGTCCCATGCCTTTCCCAGCTCCGTGTTTGTGCTCTTGGAGCTGTTCCCCACACGGGCAGCACCAGGGCCCAGGACCAGGGCTTACTTCGGGAGCACCCTTCTGAAATGAGACCATGCAGCTCCCACATGGATACAGCCTCATTTCAGATGAAAATCTGACAGAAAAAAGTTGCTTTCAGATTGCCAGTCCTATTACTGAGAATCAGTTACTGGAGCCACATTTCAGGATGTCAGGAATAGCCCAGAGTGTTCAGCTCTGTTAGATCTGAAATGGAGATTCTTTAAACTTACTTTCCCCAGCTCCTTCCTCTCCTGTGAAATGAATGGTCTGCTGTTTTTCACTGCAATGTCCAGTGTCCTTTTCTTGACATTTTCCAAAGATTCAAAAAATTCAAACCTTGAAGTAAAGTTTAAAAAGAAGAGACTTAAGGCAAAAAGTAAAATCCTGTGAGCACCAGTGGGTAAAATATAGTGACAGAGTACAGCATCAATGGCCAGGACTTAACAGGGAAGGAACGCACAGAAAAGGCAATTCTAGAGTGAGGTTTTATTCATATTGCAGGAAACCTCTTCCAGGCCTCATGTAAGAGGACAACACTGTGTTCAGGACGAAGGAGGAAAACATGCATCCATGATGAAATGCCATTTAACATCATTTCCCCCCCCTCCATGGAAGATCAGCATATTTTCCATGCAATGTTCATTACTCAAGAGGAAATAGTCATGAGCCAACCCCCTAAGATCACAGAGCAGCCTTGCACCACACCAAGAACAGACAAAGGCTGAAACCTGTGGCAATTAAATTCTTAATGGCTCTGACTCAAGCCTCTGGCACACATGGCTAATGTCAAGTGAGTTTCGTCCATGCTAAAGCACTCCAGTTCTGCCCACCTGAATAGCTTTTCCTGAGGTCAGAGCTGTGAAACAGAGTGTTTTGGAACTAAGCATTAACCTGAATTGAGGATGTACAGGATATGTCAGTACTGAGGATGAGGAAAAGGTGCTATTCCCAGCTGCTAGGATGGCACTAAATCAGTGGAGTTACTTAAGAATAGACATAAGCAGAATCCTCAAATTTGGTGTTTTGAGTGTTAAGGAATGTTTTTAAATATTTTCTCCATTTATGACTTACACAGAAAGGACATAACACAGGAAAAATATAAGCCACTCAGGATGGCACAATATTCACGTATTTTCATGGGTACCTTCCTCTAATTATGGGATTAAAACCACCTCTCAAAAGAGCTCTATTTCTAAGCGTTACTGTGTTTGGGTTTATGCAAAACACATTCCACTTCAGTGGCAGAGCTGACGCTGTCAGCAAAGAGGTGGGAGCATTTTACCCTGCTCCCAACCAGGCCTTGATGACAACATCCACCTGTGTGCCCAAAGAGTGGTCCAGTCTCAAAAGGCTCTGTACTTCTGCCGTGGACCTTTGGAAAGATGTCAGAATAATCATCAGGTAAAGCAGTGTGAGCAGAGCAGTAGGCTCTGGGAGTCTGAATGGGCAGAGGCAAGGAGTTAAACACCATAGGAGAATGTCAGTTTGCAAAGAAGCAAATGCAGTCTGGGGGCAGGGAAGGGGAGGGAAGAAGGTGTACCCTTCTTCTGGGGGACTGACAACACCACAGGCAGAGCAAGGCCAGCCCCAAGTACTTGTAAATCACAGTCCAAGTGCCATTTGTTTCAGAAAAACCTGCAAATGTTCGCAAGAGAGTCCTTAGGAGCTGCAGCAGCACACCTTAGGAAGCCCTGTCACTACACAGAGATCATAACTATTCCAACCATAGTCATAATTTACATTTTCTTACTTCTCATCGTATTGGGGGTTCAGAGTTTTTTTCTTAACCGAAGTCTTCTTCCTGCTTGTCCATCTTCTGTCTGGAAGCAGGTATATACGAACATATGGATCAACTCCACGATTGGAAGAGGGTACCAAGTTTCTGTTAAAAGAAATACAGACAAGCAAGGCAGGTTCTCCCATTGTGTGTTTTAATATCTTGGCTCTCTTGGAATCAGACCAACCCTTAACAGGTCAATAATATTCATCTCAGGAGTTGGAACATAAGCAAATAAAACTTTAGGGTTGTTTACTTAAAATTTTTACTCCTGAGGGTGTGGCCACTTATTGGGGCTCCTAAATTAACAATTACATATTCAGTCATAGGTATCAATCCTTGTCAGGATGCCTGTCCCAACACCCCAAGACACACCAGTTGTCAGTGCTGTTTGGAGGAAATTTTGGGTGAATGACAGTCGAAGTATCTCTACTGCAGTTAGCACAAGTCGCTGGGCTCTCCCTGACCTGCTGCTGGCACTGACAGAGAGGCTGCACAGTTGGAAGCCAGCCAGTGCAAAGGCATCTCCTGCTGCCCATGGCTCTGCTCCAGCTTTGCTGGATGGCTGACACAGCTCAGAGAGCTCTTCCCCCTGTGAGCCACCACAAGCATTACCTGCAGCCATTGACCAGCACGACAAGGCTCTGCCGAATGGAAGCGTAACGCACCGTCAGCTGGATCTCCCCCAGAGGCATCTCAGTCCCGCTGCAACACATTGCACAGTCAAGGCTTTTAAATACAGCCATTGAACAGCCCACAAGCGACTAAAACCAGCTTTCAGGGCACCATCCTTCCTGGTGTCCTAAGGTTTGCTGTCTAGGAAGCAGCTGGATCACAGAGGTTCCACAGAAGCTCTGTCCCTGCCTTCTCCACAGGTACCCAATTTCAGTCCCACAACACAAACTACCAAAAAAGCCCCTACGTGGCCCACTGTAGATGGGGCAGTAAAGTACAAGTTAGCGTGCTACACATTCCCTCAGGAATGTCTGCATGTGCAAAATGGGACCTTTTTCATATTTCATTCTGCATGTTATTAAAATGGCTTAAAATCCAAAACATTCCTTTAAAATAGTTTATAAATTAAGCCCTGTTCAGAGCTAGAGAATTCGCCAGTCACCATTTCAACAAATTGCAGCTGGAGCTGAGTTTGATGTTCAAGTTTGTAACTACTCTGATGCTCTCTTAATTGAGGTGGATCTTTGTAACTTCTGTTGATTAAGGATTCCACAAGCTCCATTCTGTGCCCCATGAGGGACAAATCCTTCTCTCCATCCTGCCTGACAGAGCAGCCTCACACTGAGCACTGTGGTAAGGACACACACAAGCATATGTATCCACAAAAACTTTGTTCACAGCATTATCAGTCTTAAAATCTGTTGGATAAACACAGTCAGAGCTTTAAGCAGCCAGAGGTGCTTATCAAACGTTTAAGTTATTACAGAAGTGGGATATTCAGACTTCCAATATCCTGTTGCTAAATGAGTGTTGAGAAGCTCTTCAACAATATAAAGCCAACACATGCAGCACTCTTAGGACAGCCATAGAGTGTATGCTTTCCCTTTACACCTGCTCTGACAGGGCCCTGTAATTTACTTCACTGTTGACTAGAATACTTGGGTCAGTTCTTTGTCAGGTGATTTGAGACCCAAAACCGCAAATGACTAAGCAGCCTTGAATTCACCTCTGTGCAACAGTAACACCTAAACTTTCCCCAGAGAAGAACAATTCAGCTGGAATAACACCTACTTATGAATGTCCAGGTTGCTGCTACTCAATTCAAAGCAGGAAGAAGGCAGGGACCCCAGTGAAGTGACACTGGGTGCCACCCTCATTTCCTGCAGGACAGGCAGTGTGGGCATGGCCACTGCTCCGCTGGGCAACGCTGATGGTGGGCCATGCTCTGGATTTTGCTTGCTCTCTGCTTCATCAAGGCCAGACACAGTTTTACTTGGTACAGGGGCTCCTGAACTGTCTTTAGTGTCCAGGTCTTCTGCACTGTCCTTTTTTGGCAGAGATTCAAGTGCTGCAGAGTCTTTGCTAATGGGAGGTACTTTTGAGACTTGTGGTGGAGAGGAAAACTTCTGCTGGTTTCCAGCCTTCTCCGTGACACGCACAGGACCTGGCTTTGAGGCATTGACACCAGCCTTGACTCTTTGTGGATCAGGTTCTTCAACTTTCAGTGCCTAAAAATCACAAGGGAAGACAGTGAGTGCTGCTCCCATAGCACTGGGGTGAATGCCAACATTACCACCGAGGAGGAAATTTCACCACAAAACTGTAAGAGTAGGAGTCTTCCATCAGAGATGAAAGGGGCCCCTGGGATTCACTGTGGTGTTCTCTCATCTCGTCCTAGTGTGCATGTACTCAGCAGTGTCTAAGCACTGATCCAGAGCACGGTGAGGAAACAACTCCTAAGCATCAGTGCTGATTTCCCCAGCTTAGATTTTCTCAGTTCAACTCTTTATTGTTGTGAGAAAATTTTCAGCCCTGGCACTGCATTAAGTTTTAGAAAGCCCCAGGGATACTTCTCAACTCCACCATACGCTCCTAATTTCACTTAAATACCTTGTCACACTTCTACTTTCTACTCAACTGTGAAGCAAAGCTGCCTTTCTCCACACCCACCTTTCATCTCTTTTGCCTGGTTACAACTGGATGCTTCTGCAGGGGAAACCGAGTGAATATGGGAAAGAACAACTTACCCGCAACACAAGTTTCATCTTAATGAAGCTGTCTGGGCTGGAATGGTCCAGCTGGAATCTCTGATCCAGAGTCATGTTTGGGTCCTTAAGTAAGTGGGAGAGACATACCACTGAAGTTCCCAGGGCACTATCCCGCTCCTTGTCTTTTATCTGGGGGACAGAAGAAAACAAAAGTTTTTATCAGCTGGCAAACTGAGAAACATAGCACTGGGAACAGCAAAGCAAGAAGGTATTTCAGACAGAAACTAAAATTAGCTTATTAGCTTCAGTATGGTTACATCCAAATGGGTGATGTCATTATTTCAGGAGTGTAACAAGTTAGTACATTTGGAGTAAAAATCCCATCTCTAACTATGCAGAGAAAGAACTGCTTTAGCAGAAAAAACATACCCTGAGATTTACTTGATTTTCCTTGCTTGGTTTGGGGACAATGTCCTAAGCAGCTGAGATGGCAACTGGTCTAAATCTTTACACATGTTTTAGGTAGTTTGTTTAGCCTATTTAACCTCAATACACCTTCCAAGTTCAATTCCTTTCTGTATCCAAGTGACCAGCCACAGAAATGGCTGTGGCTGCAATGCTGCTAATGAGAGACAGGGCTGCTTAATGAGCCAGAACACAGAGGCGAAGAGGTAGGGTTCTGGTTGAGAATCATGAAGGCTGCAATTGCTGACAGCAAAATATTGATGTCTTTCCTACACACAGACCTGTATGAAATGTCCTTTGCACTTTGCAGCCAGAAACATATCACATTTTGAACTAAGATACTGCATGCTAGAACAAAGGTGGATAGCAAAAAAGGTAGATACCACAATACCACCACCACCTAATACAGAATTGTCTGTGCAACAGGTGCTTCTTCCACCTTTTAGTAGGAGGAACACAGTATGTGAAAATCCCACAGAGAAAAAAACCAGCACAGAGCTCCATAAAAGAGGTTTCTTCCTACAGATGTGCAGTTGGTCTTCAAAGGAAAGGCTTTTCTCTCACCTCAATGTGGAGTGACTGGGAATGAGCACTGTGGACAAAGAAGGTGAAAGCCTGGCCCCACGTGGGATCTTTGCTGAAATTGCAGGTCTGCAACAAGAATATACATTAGCTTAGTCTCTGAGAAGCAAAGAATCCATGACACTGATCACCAGAGAGGGCCATGGTGACCCTCAATGATGCTACCCCAGCTGTATAGAGAGAGTGGAAATTCCAGGTCAGAAGCACATGGAAGTGAAGTCTCTGGCAAAACCAGAACAAGTTCTTTGGGGCGTGGAAATGCCAAAGAACAAGTCTGGTGAGCTGCAGCTGGCCCCACCAGCGCTGCCTGGACCAGCAGCCTGCCTCACCTGCAGCAAGGCACCGCTCCCTCCCTCCCTCCCACCTTCCCACCCAGGGAGAGCCAGAGCACTGCTTCCAGCCTGCAGCACTCCGAGCCAGTTCCTAAAGCTGCAGTGAGCTGACAGGGAAGGGCAGGAAAGCTGGAGGGGCAGTTTCAGGGTGTAGAACTCGTGGGAAGAGTAGGAGGGCACAGCTTCAGCACCATCCACTTCAAAGATGAAAGAGCATGGAAAGCACCCACGGGGACTGTGGCTGCTCTGTAAACCAGCTGTCCCTGCCAGGCCATGAGTGCTGGCAGCAAGTGGAAAGGAGCAGGGAAAGCCTGGAAGCCTGACCTAGCTTAGGAGAGGCAGGTGATGTGGTAGGGAAAGGGAAAGCCACAAAAGGTAAAAATGCAAGCAGAACCCAATTTCTCGGTGGAGCAGGTGGAAGGAACAAAGAAAAATAGGTGCCAGTCCTGTATGCTGATGTGTAGCCAACAGGATTCATTCCTATTTGTTGGGAGTCCAAAAGAACAAAGGGCTCATCCACATCCAGCTGCAGGACAGTGAACATGGCAGCCACCAGGAGGGCAGAGCTCAGCTGTTGCTCATACTTATGAGGCAAATGTAATTTTTAAATAATGAAAAATGAACTGAAAGTGGAGATGGATGCAGATCCATCTTGTCTAGGTTTAAAAACCAAACCAAACCAAACCAAACCAGTAAAACTGTGATACACAGGCGCCAGGAAAGACTCTGAGAAATGAATAAAGGCCAGTTTGATGTAAATGACACCCTGTTCTGAGAAACCACGAGNCATGAGGCAAATGTTATTTTTAAATAATGAAAAATTAACTGAAAGTGAAGTGGAGATGGATGCAGATCCATCTTGTCTGGGTTTAAAAACAAAAAACAAAACAAAACAGTAAAACTGTGATACACAGGCGCCAGGAAAGACTCTGAGAAATGAATAAAGGCCAGTTTGATGTAAATGACACCCTGTTCTGAGAAACCATGAGCTGAATTGGAGATTGACAGAACTAGAGTGTCTGGGCCAACATGAATTCTTGGACACAGGAGTGGAACTACAAATGTGTACAGCAGCTGATCAGACACCCTCCATCACCACAACTCAGTGACACATGGTTCCACTCCCACGTCTGCAGCTATCACTCCAACCACAGCTCTTCACATCAGCTTCACAAGAAGTCCTTCCTTTCCTAGTGGATACTTGGAGACAGTCACACATGAGATGGAAAGTATCTAATGAAAGCAGAAGAATTAAACAGCCTCACCTTACTCTTCTGAGTCTTGTTCCCAACTGTGAGCAGGACAAAGGAGGAAGGTTCTCGTTCCATCTTCTGTCATTTAATACAAGGAAGAAAGAAGAAGGCATAAAAAATTAAGAAATTTATAGCTTTCAGGAAGCAATATCAAACCACAGCTCTTACTTGAAGTAAGTTGCTGGAAAACTGACAGTATTTTCTGGATGTGGGACATCTAAGGGGTGTAGCACACAGGAAAGCCTCCAGCCATAACACGGCACAGTTACCATCATACCTTCCACCATCGAGAGTACACATTTAAGCCAAAGTTTTATACATTTAGGTTTCAACAGGTGAGCAGTTAAAANAGCTGTTGCTCATACTTATGAGGCAAATGTAATTTTTAAATAATGAAAAATGAACTGAAAGTGGAGATGGATGCAGATCCATCTTGTCTAGGTTTAAAAACCAAACCAAACCAAACCAAACCAGTAAAACTGTGATACACAGGCGCCAGGAAAGACTCTGAGAAATGAATAAAGGCCAGTTTGATGTAAATGACACCCTGTTCTGAGAAACCACGAGCTGGACTGGAGATTGATAGAGCTAGAGTGTCTGGGCCAACATGAATTCTTGGACACAGGAGTGGAACTACACGTGTACAGCAGCTGATCAGACACCCTCCATCACCACAACTCAGTTCCACTCCCACGTCTGCAGCTATCACTCCAACCACAGCTCTTCACATCAGCTTCACAAGAAGTCCTTCCTTTCCTAGTGGATACTTGGAGACAACCACACATAAGATGGAAAGTATCTAATGAAACAGAAGAATTAAACAGCCTCACCTTACTCTTCTGAGTCTTGTTCCCAACTGTGAGCAGGACAAAGGAGGAAGGTTCTCGTTCCATCTTCTGTCATTTAATACAAGGAAGAAAGAAGAAGGCATAAAAAATTAAGAAATTTATAGCTTTCAGGAAGCAATATCAAACCACAGCTCTTACTTGAAGTAAGTTGCTGGAAAACTGACAGTATTTTCTGGATGTGGGACATCTAAGGGGTGTAGCACACAGGAAAGCCTCCAGCCATAACACGGCACAGTTACCATCTTACCTTCCACCATCGAGAGTACACATTTAAGCCAAAGTTTTATACATTTAGGTTTCAACAGGTGAGCAGTTAAAAATTTCTCAGGAGTTGGGAGGAAACAGAAAGCTAAAGGCTCAGTGGGAAATCTTGATCTTTCCTGACTGAAGCATGACTCTCAGAACTGGTTTCCAAGGCTCAGGACTTGCCCCAAAGCAGTTGGAAGTGAGTCTTCTGCATCAGATAATAATTCCTGTCCGGAAGGAACAATACTGGACCTTTGGCACCTCTTTGCACTAATGCTATAGAAGTTAAGGCTGAAGATCTGGTCTTGGCACAATACTACATACAAAGTGCACACTGTGAGGTCCCGAACTAAGGATTATTTAATGTGATGTGTATCATAGTGCTGGTAACTCATCTAAATTGTAAAGATGGTGTTTAGGAGAGGAGCTACATGGAGAGAATGGGAAGCTTACTCCATAGCTGTACTTGTGAGTAGCCTGTTCAAGAAAGAAGGGAGAAGGACATTCTTCCCTATACCTGCCATTTACATCACAGTACCAAAATGCAGTATTTGGGGGAAAAAGTAAACAGAAGCCATGAGAGAGAAGGTATGAATAACAGAGAGGCCTCTGAATCCCTCTAAAGCCAAGGGGGGAGGAATCTGGTGGTCAAGTCTTCAGCGGACAGGAAAGTTACCACAAATGAGCATATTCCTCCCAGCTCAATGTCAAGCTGGAACAGCTCAGCAAGGGAAGAAAGAGCAGCAGCAGCAGAAAGGATATTATGACTTAGTCTGCTGTCTGGAGGCTCTCTTTTGCTTAAGAAAGAAAGACAACCACACACAGAATCAAACATTTCCATGTTGCATTCCCACTTTGGCCTCCTAGACTTTCACTGGGGTGGGCTTTCAATCACTATTTTGAACCCCTGCTCATTTCGATTCTGATAATGGAGAGATTATTTCTTTTTAACCACTGCCAGTTTCAGTTCCTATGATACCACATAATCCAGAACATTGTTTTGCAAGCATGGGAAAAGAATATAAATTTTACCTTGAGGTACTTGTTATTTTTGATCTTCTTTGCTCCACAGTCACCATTCGAATACTCAAAGTGGTGTTTCTGAATTAGTGAAAGAGTATTTGAAACAATTAATTTGCTGTCTTTAAAAAAAGGAGGTTAGGAGTGAAGGCTTCTGCATAGGGTTTGTGCTTACGGGAAGGTTGAAGGCACTGTCTAGGTAGACAATCAGAATTGCTGTAGACAGACCCTTCTTATCCTGTAAAGGCAGGCAAAGATAAAACAAACTAAAACACAAAGTAGTCATGATCACCCACCAAGGACAATGCAAAACATAGCAAAATTCCAAAGGCAGCTTCTGAAGGCTAAGCAGCTCTCTGCCTTTCTCTTAAAACTTGCAATTTAGAGGAACCCAAGTCAACACAGCATGACAGTTCTAAGCAGACCAGTAAGAAGTGTAACTCTTTTCAATTCACTGCCTTTAATATTTGTCAATCTCTCAGGGCAGAACTGGTTGGGTTCCCCTGAGCAGCAAGACACCTAAAAACATGTTCAACCACATACATCAACATGAATCCAGTGTCAGCAGAACAAAGCCTGGGAACAATTTTATTCACTTCAGTGGAACTCAAATGGTTTTGCTTGGTTATGACGAAAGAGCCTCTTTGGGAGATGGGATTTATCCAAGCAATTCTGCTGGACAAACAACACACCGTTTGGAAACATGGCCCTACCAAGCACCAGTGTTGGGTATTTGCCTCTGACTAGTACAGATCTTTTCAGGGGTCCAGAGTCCTACACAAATCCTAGATGAAGAGGGAGGAGAAAAATTGTGAAAGAAAAGAACCTCTGAGAAGCTACTTTGCAGTAGGTCAAACAAAGGTTTGCTAATTCAAGCAAAAAGATCTGCCAGATTTGAGTTACTTCTGAATTACCAAGAGACCTGGGGCAAGCAAATGCCCTTCCTCTGCAGGAGTGGCAGGGAGGTAATCACATCAAAACTTTGCCACACAAACTCCTCTGAGTTTGCCTGGGGTTTCTAATTTTATACACTCCTTTGCTGATGACTGGACAGGGATCAGAGTACCCGAATCCTTTAAGCAAATACACTCACCTCATGTAGCTTTTCTTGGTCGTTTACTAGTGCAAGCCACTCCAGTTTTAAATGCAAGTGTCCGCTTGTTGTCTTACTTAAGGGAAACCACTACATGGAGATAACAAAGAGCAACTTGAGAACTGAGAGGCAGAGTAGCTTTTATATATGTGTTGCAGACTCTGAGACTTACACATAATAGACAACATGAATTTTACTCCGAGCACCTTAGCTTGCATTTTTGACACTTAGATTGTAGCACATCCATCTACTTCGGTACAAGGCAGAAGAAAATTAAAATAAGACACCCATAAACAGGCCAAGCATGTGGGTATTTCCAGCAGCAGCAAAAGACAGGCACCCTGACATTGTTTGTAGAGTGCTGGGTTGCAGGATGAACCACAGTAAGGTCAGATCATTTCTTCCCTCAGCAAACAGGCTGCTTCACCAAACTTTATCTGCAGCTTTGTACAAAACATTTGGTACACACGGGACACAAGGTATCAACAAGATACCCCACTGCTGGCTCAGCATAACCTCAGGGCTCTCTGGGTTTACCAGCCTGGTTGTAAAAATTATTGTAATGGCTACTTTGGTATTATCTTTTTGTGAAAATACCACAGTGCAAGTGTGCAAGGAAGCTCTAAGTACAAAGAAACACCACAGTAGCAGAGGAGCAGCACAAATGAGAGCATGTGGGCATACACCACCAGCTACACTTAGAAATAAGCTGTGATCTTTACCTCATCAACAGTTCTGTCATTCATTACATCCACTAGACCTATCAGCAAGCTGAAAGGCAAAAAGCAAATATTTCAATGTATATTGAGGCATACAGCACAAACCACCAAAAAAGCCCACTCTCAACTCTGTTCCAAAGAGCAACTTCTCCACACTACCTGTGTACACGTGTGCAGTAACACACTTACACTCCTGAAGTCTCCCCCTTCAAATATTTCCAAAACTAAAATGAACTTGAGGTAAATCTCAAGTAATTATCACTTCTAATGGCTTCCCAGGACTCCCTACTGGAGTGTAACCTTGTTCAACATTAGTTGCACTAGGAACTAATTACGATTATCAATATCTGGGCAAAGGGAATCACTTCCAACAGTATTAAATTTCCAGTATGAATAATTCAGGTATCCCACAGCAGAGGCTACTGGACCCTGATCAAAGGTCTTGTTAATTTACCTGCCCATAAAGTCATCTTTATCTGGATCTTCATCGTACAAATCCACTTCTAAGTCCTGACCAGGCAATTCATGAACAACAAACTGGAGGAGAAAGAGGTATTGATTAAAAATAAAAAGCATTCATATACACATATTCAGGCTCAGGCTATGGACGAGAAAATGACACTTGACAGCCGTCTAACACATCAAGGACATTCCTTGTTCTTTCTTATGGTTAAATGCAGAACAAATACAATTGATTTTGGGTGAAAATATTTCACATTGTTTGCTTGTTTTTGAGCCACAATTTAAACCCCTCAAACTGGTATCCCTAGAGAGGAACCAATGCAAGAGCAGCCTTCGCTGCACTGACTGATGCATTGATTGATATTTAAAGCAGTGCTTTGCACCTCCTCCAAAAACCCACACATGTAAATCAGATCAACCTGAATGACATTTCAAGTTTACAATGTAAATTTGAACTTGGTTAAGGGACACAAATGCCTCAACCAAGAAACAAGGAAGTCCACCTGACCCAGGGCAGTCAGCTAAGAGAAGGCCCTGCAAGCACAGGGATGTGAATGGCTGTGAATCCTACAGATGGAAAGATCAAAAGGTTCAGTACCTCAAATGTCTCATTCCAAATGGGATTAAGATCTCGGGACACTGTCTTGCTTCGATACTGCACGGTGCCAACACGGAGGAGAGCGTATGGATCAGACTTCCCCCTGATGGCACCAAGGAAATTGTCTTTCTGGACAAGGTTTTCAGCTTCT
>VYZR01046423.1:16721-27973 GCA_013400675.1 Oxylabes madagascariensis
TCATCATCGCCATCATCATCATCATCACATTAAGTACCAGCACTGTATTGAAAGAAAGGTATTTAAAACAACAGACTGCCTACACAAATTCCAGTCACAGCTGAACTCCACTCTTTGGTAAAGCCACCTGGCCTCTCTACTTCTTTGTCAGTCCTTAGAACTGTCCTTACTTTCCTTTTCCATTTTGAGTTTCACATTTGACTAAGTTTCTTAGTCGGTTTTTGGGCTTCTGGGGTTTTTTGGGGGGGCGGGGGGAAGGGGGCACGATTCTTTTATTGTTAGTTGGTGTTTTGGGATCTTTTTGTTTGTTTTTTACTGAGGCCATTGAAAAAACAGTTTAATGAATTCAGGAGGTGGAACTAGCCTCTTCTGTGACTCATTTTCAAACTACTCTCCAGTGCTTGCTGTGGGATGCTATTCTGAGTCATTGTGTTGCCTTCCCACTTGCTTACCAATAGCTATCCTAATTTAACTCTTAAAGAAAAATTACACTCTCCTGAAAGGAGAGAACCCTGATGGGAACTGAGTCAGGCTGAAGAACTTTCATTATAGGTATACTTTTATTCAGTAAAATCCACCTATGGTCACTCAATCCAAGCTTTATTTGTTCACTCTTTACTTATAGCTCTTTTTTAATTACTTCATTATTTTAAAAACTCGCATTTAAAATATGGTAGTCTGTTTTCAGTTTAGTGACTATGGTAAAAATATCTGTAGGCTATCATACCTCTTATTATACATACTGCAGAATACCCTAACATTGGCTTTGTAATATCAGAAGCTACAGTTTCTCATATCAAGGTATTTTTGTCATTATTGATAATCTCTAATAATGTTAGTGATATTCATATCCAATCCTTGGGGTCTATAAAATCACTATCCAGATAAGTCCCTTTTATATCTAACTCCGAAGTAGGTTTGAATAAAAAAATAATCTCTTCTATATTCTATAATAATCTATATCTATCTCTTCTTATTTCCTAAAGTGGATCAAATCCTTACTGTCTAATACTGTGTTAGTATACATCTTTTATGTATGCGTGTATGTGCAATTTAACAACATTGTCCATCCTTCAGTAAATGTGATCTAGTTGGGAAAGTTATTAACCCTAAACTTCAAAGTTGGTAGTTTTTTTCTGTATAATTGAGTAAAGTTATTAAGTGAGTTGCATAAAACAGACAAGAAAATGAGTATTTCATGCATTGTTATGAGTTGCTCTTTTGAGCAGATGCAGAGCTTGAAATAATTGCAGTGTACTGATTACACTTCTGTCTGCTAAGCTCTTTCCTTCATTTATTGAAGTCTTGCCTTGTCAGATAAACTGGCATCAAAGTATTCTCTTAAGGGAAATTAAAAGACTAAAGCTCTCAATTAAGGTACCATGTATCTTAATGGAATAAGTTCTCAATCAACAGAAAGATAAATGTAGTTGCTTGGTTATTTGCTTCTATGGTGTATCTGTGCCATTGCTTATTTGAATGTAACTAGTATACAAAAAATGTCTTCTCATATCTCATTTTATGCCTCAAGTCTCTTTACAACTTTGTATGGGTTTACCTCTTCAGTTCTGTTGTGCCCTACAAATTTATTTAGTATTGTATTTACACCAAAAGAAGTCCTGGCAAAGAAAGAGGAAAAGCAGACATGCACAGAAAGTGTTCTACAAAATGTTTGCTCCTTTGCAGATTAGTTGGCAAAAATCTCTTAGAAATCTTGAGAGCTTAAAGAATTACAGATGCTTGATTATTTCATTCAAATTGGAAACATTCCTTTGAAAAAAAAACAATTTGGCCTTTTCAACCTCTGCTCCTGGTTGGAGTTGAAGTTGTATTTTTTAGTCCATTTACACATGCGCAAGCATGTTCTTGTGGGGACAGGCTTGAGTACCTTTCTCTCCTTTTCCATGGAGTACATCACTGAGATTAGCTCAGTAGAAGCATGGTGCTAATAACACCAAGGTTCTGGGTTCAATCCCCATATGGGCCATTCACTTAAGAGCTAGACTTGGGGATCCTTGTGAGTCCCTTTCAAATAAGAATATTCTGTGATCTGGCCATTTTGCCAACCACATACCGGGGCATACTGACAGAACAAATGTATTTGGTATATAATCAAATATATCTGCAACCAGCTCTGGGGTCCTCAGCACAAGAAGGACTGATTGGAGGAGGGCCACCAAGAGGATTAGAGGGATGAAACTTTGCTCCTATGAGAAAAGCCTGAGAAAGCTGGGGTTGTTCAGCTTGCAGAAGAGAAGGCTCTGGTGTGACCTTTTAGCACATTTCAGTAGCTGAAGAGGCCTATAAAAGGGCCGGAGGGGCTTTTTTTCCAAGGGCATTTAGTGATAAGACAACAGGGAATCATCTTAAGATGAAGGAGGGTAGATTTAGATTAGTTATTAGGAAGAAATCCTTTCCTGTGAGGATGGTGAAACACTGGAACAGGTTGCCCAGAGAATCTGTGGATGTTCCATTCCTGGAAGTCTTCAAGGCCAGGCTGGACAGAACTTTGAATAAGCTGGTGTAGTGGAAGGTGATCCTGCTCATGATGGGGGTTTAGAACTAGATGATATTCCAACCCAAACCATTCTATGATTCAATGATACAATTCTTCCAGAATCACTACAATGCAGGCAAAGTAAATTGATGCCTTCAAAAGCAAGCATGGTTTACTCAAAGGTAGGTAGCTCAAAAGACAGAAATTTGTGTCTTGTCAAGTTCCTTGATTAAAAAAATCTGCTTAGTCTAGTTTCCTTTGTCTCTGTGAGAGGGGGTTTCAACTCCTGTTTAGTTAATACTGTTCCATAAATCACAGGGCAGATGCTGATCTCTGTGCAAGCCCATGAGTTCCATTATAAACACAGAGCATTTAGTGCCATTTGTGGTATTGTTCTTGAGCTTTACCAATCCAGGCTATGGGAACCCTTTAGGGTGATGCATGGAGGACAGCCCCAGGTGAGTGTCTCAGATACACAGAGAGTCTTGTCAAGCGCAAGACACCTCAATTTAGCACCCTGTGTCTTGCCAGATTTTGTCATTGCTGAAGGTTGTCAGAGAGGTTTGTCTCTGGCCTAATTTTGAAATCATCTGTTATTTGCGTTTATAATGTGTCAGTACAGGAACACAGCTGCCATGTTAATTTTACACATCAAGAACATTTGAAAAGTTAGGTCATTTCAAATTTATTTTTTTTTCTGCTGGATAACACTATTGATTAATCCCAACTTCAGATACAGTGTTTATGTTAGCCTNTCAATCCCCATATGGGCCATTCACTTAAGAGCTAGACTTGGGGATCCTTGTGAGTCCCTTTCAAATAAGAATATTCTGTGATCTGGCCATTTTGCCAACCACATACCGGGGCATACTGACAGAACAAATGTATTTGGTATATAATCAAATATATCTGCAACCAGCTCTGGGGTCCTCAGCACAAGAAGGACTGATTGGAGGAGGGCCACCAAGAGGATTAGAGGGATGAAACTTTGCTCCTATGAGAAAAGCCTGAGAAAGCTGGGGTTGTTCAGCTTGCAGAAGAGAAGGCTCTGGTGTGACCTTTTAGCACATTTCAGTAGCTGAAGAGGCCTATAAAAGGGCCGGAGGGGCTTTTTTTCCAAGGGCATTTAGTGATAAGACAACAGGGAATCATCTTAAGATGAAGGAGGGTAGATTTAGATTAGTTATTAGGAAGAAATCCTTTCCTGTGAGGATGGTGAAACACTGGAACAGGTTGCCCAGAGAATCTGTGGATGTTCCATTCCTGGAAGTCTTCAAGGCCAGGCTGGACAGAACTTTGAATAAGCTGGTGTAGTGGAAGGTGATCCTGCTCATGATGGGGGTTTAGAACTAGATGATATTCCAACCCAAACCATTCTATGNAGCTATCCTGAGGATTTGCATTTTCATGCCAGCAAAAGGAAAACTTTTCACCTACATTAAAAAAGAGCTTTTCCTCAGTGTATAGGAAAAGCTATATGTATAAACAGACATACATGTGTATATATATCTACACATATGGGCATGTATGTATGAAGTTTCTGCACTTTTTCCTGTATGTCCTGTCTCTAGCCATATGCCTGATTTGCCAGAGACTCATCCTAACCAGGATCTAAACTGGCAGGTGAGCGCTGTTTGCTCAGGATATCAGTGACTGCCAAGGACAGCTGCACTCCCTTCTGCTCTGTGCAGTGCTGTTGTCTGTCCTGGAAAGCAAAGCAAGGAGCAGGTCAGTGCTGAGCTGCACCTAGCATGGTGGAAGGGTTCAGATAGGAAATACACCACAGCTTCAGAGTCAGAAGTAGGCTTGCATCCCGACATTTTAGAGATGCACAAATCACAAGGATAAAGAATGCTTCTCACATCTTCAAGGCATGACTTTCAAAGACAGTGAAAGCAAAGTTACTCTAAAGATGATCACTCATAAAATCTGCTCATTACTATGTCCATGGATATCTTGACTAGATTACCCCCATCTTTAAACATCCTATGTACTCCATGTTTTTGTGCTTTGCATTGTGGTTAAGGCAATACACAATAAACACTGCTTTTACACAACACAATAACAAACACAACATAATAAACACTGCTTTTCCTGAGGATTCCCATTAATATTTAAACTGTAACACTCAATTCCGAAAGCAGAGGAATTCTGGTTTTATTAGAATATGGAAGCTAGACTGTCCTGTGCCTGAAAGATAATTATTGATATGAAACTTTGTCATTGCATAATTTTGTATTTAATTTCAAATGCAATGTATTGTGGGTTTCTTTTCATATTTTAGCTTATTTAAAGCAAGACAACTAAGCAACAAGAAAACAAGATTTTTATATGAGCTCTCTTTTCTTCAGAGAGATTAACATTTTTCCTCTTCAAATATTTGTTGCTTACGTTAGCCTATGGAGTATTTAGGACATGATGTAGGTGACCTATCTCCTAGCTTGAATTGCTATAGTACCGTTAAAACTGTGTTGTCAAATATTCATGCAATTTTGTTGCCACACTACATTGCTCAGGAAGCACCCCCATACTTGCCCTCATAGAAATTTTTTTCTAAATGCAAGAATAATTAGTAGCCCACTAACTAGTTCAGGACTGTCATTAATCTGACCACATTTATCTGCTTCCCTTGGGTCGTGTATATGAATTACAAAACATTTACTATAATGTAAATATGTTTAATTTCAGAAAATCTACTTTTGTTTCATAGATGCATTTTAGGTGTGAATTATTGCACTTCTTTATTCTTGAAGCCTCAATTGATATTTTATTATCTGAAAAGAGGAAATATTGTTACCAGACCATAAGCAACGTCATTCATGTCGGTGTATCTCTGAGTATTTCTTCTGTGAGACAACTGTTCTCAAAGTAGAAAACAGATTCCCAAAAGACAAGGAGCTATGCAGAACATATTTGTTGATTTCAGAATCACAGACTGAAGTGTACCACTTCCATTAAAAATAGAAGGCAGAAGTCTGATTATGCTAAAGCAGAATATGCTCCAAAGCTAATAATAATCGAGGTGATGTAGAGCATTGATGTTTTTACAAATAAACCTCCATTAATATTTTCATAGAATCATGGAATCATGGATTCATAGAATAATTTGGGCTGGGAGGGACATGCCACAGCTATTCGAATGCTATGAAATTGCTTCTTATGTAGTGGAAGCCACTGGGTTTTTTGAGGATAAGGTATTAGGTGGCTTCATTCATTTCTCAAATCATGAATTCTGTTTCAAACTCTCAAAAAACCCACATAACATAAAAGTAATGTATGCAAGTACAGATTGTGTTCCCTGAAAACATATGCATGACACTCTTCAAAATACAAAGTTGAGTTTACATAATCCCTACGACTAAGTAATAAGTAATCAAAAGTCAGTATTAAGGGGTAAACTTTCCTAAATCCTCTCATGGCTGAACTGAACAGACACTTGAGCCAAGGTATGCAAGTCTGTCTTCATTTTCTGAGTTCTCCCTCAGTCATACTAACAATAAGTTAGGATATGGAAAGCAAATAATAAATTAACCTTCCGATATTAAAAATTTTCACTCTTTCCTATGAACTGTCAGCTTGATGCCACTTTGAATTTTTACTAAATGGTGACCTTTTCATGGAATAGGTGGTCACTGCTAACTCTACGCAATGACTTTCAGGTAACATAGTCTGAGCCTTTTTGTTATGTGAAACTGAAAGAAGCACAGTAGTCTGTAATGCTGCGTGCCTGACAGCGATCATTATGTTCGGGAAGGTTTTAATGACACAGCTAACTACGTCACTATTTTGCTTCAAGAGTGTTTTCTTTTACATAAGCTGTGCTCAAAGATTAGAGTATAAACTTTTGTTTGATACAAGGGATCATGGTGAAACTGCCAAGTAGAGAAACTAAGCACAGGGATTTCTTACTTTCACTGAAATCTTTAGAAAACATGTAAGTATTGTCAAATCTGTATTGCCAAAAGTTGTTTGTGCAATGTGCAGAGAAATTATAGGAAAACATGCTCACATTTATCTTCTTTTCCTCATGCTAGAACAACAATATATTCCAAGATATGATTACTATTTGAGATGGAATAACTAAATGCAGTGCTCTTTAAGAGAGAAAAAATGAAAAGTGTGCCAAAGATACACACAGAAGATATTATTAATTAAAAAAAACCTGAAAATGTTTGCAAAACAGTATAGTTTCAAGTTCTGGCTTTTACTAAATACTCATAATAATGATAGAAAGTTTAGAAAAGTATTGTATATAGAGCATAATAAACGGTTTTAGTCTTCCCATCTCTGAAATTAAATGAGACTTCTACCTCCACCTCAGTGAAGGCCCAAAAGAAAGCATTTTCTTTTAATGAAACTATGTGAGAAGCAAAACCTTTCTGGAATCTTACTTGCTGTATTCACACCAAAGAATTAAATAGTGATGGAAATCTCTAATGTTACATAATAATGCATTTTTTTCCACTCCTGAAATGCATATTGAAATTGCAAAATTGGCTCAGGCTACATTAACTAGGCTTCCTACATCTCAATACAGTTTTGATTGAAAGACATATAATTTTTTTCCTCAGAACACTGTCTGCTGTAGTGCAAGAATAAAGAGTATCCTTTGACCGGATATCTTGATGTTATTTTATTTGCTTCTTCTTCATTATTCTAGGTGCATGGATCCATCCATTATTTACTGAGCACACAGAATTGTTCATTCTCTCATGTGCTTTTTCAAATTCTTGCCAGTGCATCTGATGCATTTTTAAAAGATGCAAATGAAATTATCTACACAGTCCTTCTGTGAGGTAACTCCATTTCATACCTGGAGAATTATCAAAAATAGCTTAAGGCCAAAAATTATCCAAANCATTTGTATGCATTTTACCTCTCTAAATGATGACAGCAGGGCTCCTCGTTCTTTTCTGCTAAATAGATCTAAGGTGAGTTCTCTGACATACCCAAATCCACATACTAACAGTCTTGTTTCAGTGAACTGTACAGCCTCTCACAAAAGCACTGTGGCAGAATGAAGGACACCCTGCACTCCTGTAAGGCGTCACTTTTGTTTGGTCAGCCCTCACAACAGAGGTACTCAGATCACTAACTCATTACTATCACCTTGCTACTGCCCTCACTTCAATTTTTTCTTTCTAATTCCCACTGTTGCTACCAGTTACTGTGTCAACAGCCTAGATATATTCTATATTCCCAGTCAAAGCTCATTCACATAATTCAGCTGAGAGTGGATGGGTCACCGTGGGCAGAGCAGAACATTAATTGACATCTGCATACTGTAATTTTTTTAAGTTTATCAGTTGGTTAAGTTTGAGAGAATATTAACAGAAATATTTTTAAATTATGGTTACTTTATTATAGTTAATAAAATTAGAACACATTACATATTTCAAAAGAAAGAAAAATATCTCTGCTTTAAAGTCTTATTAATATAAGGAATCAAAATATTCTCCTAAGTATCATTCTGAGCAAAGGCTGAAGTATTTAAAATTCTATTTCCTCTGCAATTTCTCTCTTTAGTAGGCATAGTATGAAAAACTCCAATCTAAACAGTACATTAGGTCTGACAAGACAAAAAGTAATTAAAAACTGAGTCCTCTAATGCAAACTAGTTGGCATCCTTAAGTATAGGCTTTACTTCTTACATCACCTGTTACAAACAATTTTTTTGAATAAGCATGAAACTCAAATCTGTTGCTCAATTGTACCACTAGAACACTTTGGACTTTCATATTTTTCTAACACATCCTGAACATATAAGCTTCTATGTAAACCTGTTTAAAACCTCTTTAAAGCAATGTTTTTATGTTAGTATTAGAAACAGGTTTTTTAAATTATAAAGTACACGTTTTTAACAATATATGGGAAAAAGCAAGAGAAAAGAACTCGTACAAACAGAAACAGTTTGTCAGTAAGTACTTATAGAGCTGTTTCCCATTAATAATACTGCAGCTGTTATCTGCACAATGCTCAGAGACACACTATTCAATTATTACAGGGTACAAAACCACCTCTTGTAGTGAGAAGACATAGGTGAAGTCAGTTTGTTCTTTGCTTTGAACAAATTCCCTTGATTTTGTGAAAGGAAGTCAAAATCCTACACAACAGTATATCAGTACCAGAAGATGTTGACTGCTCTGAGGACAAGGTGGGGATGGCTTTGGTAAAATTAGCTGACTTACTTAAACAAACATGAAATGATAATGTATGAGTAAAAGGTTGTAAAATTGTCTTAAGCCACAAATTCAAGATCCTAGTAGGAATGGCTGGACATGTTCCCTGAGTTGCCTTGACGACTTGAGAGGCTGGAAGGTGTCTTTCTAAGCTTAGTAGCCAGAGTTCACAACTGTCTCAAACTTCCTGAAATTGTTTCCAAAAGAGCATGCAATGCTTTTGTGAGAGAGAGAGATCGGCCTGGAGTCATCTCTCTGCTGACAGGTCTTTATCAGCACATGGCTCTCACCACATAGTCACTGCTCATAAATGGTTTGATTTACACTGTTTCTGTTTTCATTTGCAGTAAAATGTGTGCGTATAACATTCTGTCAGCGAGTCTCAGTAATGCTTCTAACCATTTTTCAATGATGGTATAAATGAATACAGGAGACGTATGCACAGAATTCTAGTCCTCCTTTATTCTTTTTAAAAATTCAAATTCATAGAATTCAATATAATAAGGAAACAATCTTAAAAGAAAATGAGAAAGCAAATAATAATGTCATTATACAACCTACACTAGTACAGCTTTGTTAAAAACAAGAAAATGGAGATGTTAGTTCATACACATTCAAAATAGAGCTATAGATATTTATTTTACTTGCACTGGAATGTGGGAGCCTCCCATTTTATTTTCTCCAGTGAATGAGAGGGGAGATACAGAAAATGCTTTGGACTGGAATGTGATGACCTACTCAATTGCCTCAATTCAATAAAATATTTATGTGCCGTAAGCAAATATAGTTGAACTACGATCTTTTACATTTTTTCTGTCTGCCTGTGTTCACTTTAGAGGCAACAGATAACTATAGGTCAAGTAATTATATTATTATGTTTTGAACTGGTTTGGATAGATAAATGAATGGATAGACATAAACATAATTATAGAAAGGATTTGGTTGGAAGAAACCTTTAAGATCTTCTGGTTCCAAACCTCTGCCATGGACAGGAGCACCTTCCGCTAGATCAGGTTGCTCAAAAGCACCATCCAGCCTGGCCTTGAACTCTTACAGGAACGGCGCACACACAACTTCTCTTGAAAATCTGCTAAGTGCCATACCACCCTTTTTGTGAGAAATGTCTTCCTTACATTCAGTCTAAATTTAGTTTAAAACCATTGCACCTTGTGCTATCACTGCAGGCCCTGGTTAAAAGTCCCTCTCCAGCCTGGTTATATTTTCTGTTTTAATTTTTGCTGAGCACTGCTCACACAGCGTCAAGGCTTTTTCTGCCCCTCACACTGCCCCACCAGCGAGGAGGCTGCAGGTGCACTTGGAGCTGGGATGGGACACCGCCGGGACAGCTGACACCAATTGACCAAAGGGATATTCCAGACCATATGGCTTCATGCTCGGCATCTAAAGCTGCAAGAAGAAGAAAGAAGGGAGAACATTTGGAGTGATATGGTGTTTGTCTTCCCAGAACATCGCTATGTCTAATGGAGCCCTGCTCTCCTGGAGATGGCTGAACACCTTCCTGCCTATCAGAACCAGTGACTGAATGTTACTCTGTGGTTATTTCTGAGGTAAATTGCACCCTGAAGTCATGACTGCATTCCACGTAACTGGAGGGTATAGAAGTTTGATTATTTCATTTTTGTAACAAATGCAACAGGCACACACTCATGTGTAATCACATAGTCCAAGTCCACTCAGTCCTTCTTACATAGTATATCATTCAGAGCAGTACCTATCACAACATGCAGAGGCATAGACTACATTTTTCACTTTCATGTGGAATGTATCTTTTCTTTTATTGTGACAAATATGCCATTTTTATTGAAAGTTTTGGTCTCTCTGGCATTTCATGTTTCACATTTCACAGATACAGCTTGGGAATGAGCTTACTAAGTCAAGAAGGCAGTCCGGAAGGAAAATATTCAAGGTAGTTTTTCTTTGCGGTGTTCTTGTGGACATGTGTTTTGTTGTGGGTTTTTTTTATTATTTTTATTAAGTATCTACAGGAGACTCAGTAATTATAGTCTTCAGCTAGAAAATACCTTGCTGTAAAATCATGCAAAGGCTTTCTTTTCAAGGCTTTAGTTCAGTAAAATTACCCTTTTTGTAGCTTCAGGGATAATTTGTATTAAAATTTTCATCAATTAAAAAAACTATGAAGCAACTAAATTCTGCATGAATCCTATGGTATAATCCTGTGATAGAGCATGAAAAAAGTGACAATACTGGCTCAGGACCTAAAATTTGACTCAATATCTATCTTGTATTCACAGAGAATGTATTCACACGTAATGTAATGTGCTGCATCCAGACACTGAGGTTGCACTCACCTCTGCATGTTCAAAGCTGCAGAAATACACAAAGGTTAAAAAACGCCATTAATCAATTTGACATTGAAGACAACACCACAAAACCTAAAAAAGAAACAAAAACTATGAGATGAAGGTGTCAAAACCAGAAGAGTACACCTACCTGCCAGGCTAAGTCCTGGTAAATACCTACACTAACAAAATGGGCTGTGTTATAGGTACAGGCACTTTTCAAACATTCCAGCTCCTTTTTTTATGTTTGTTTGG
>VYZR01046425.1:0-13147 GCA_013400675.1 Oxylabes madagascariensis
AAAAAAAAAAATCCAGGGGAAAGGCCTGATAAATAGAAATACATGTTGGGATTGAAAGGGATTGAGGAGATGGCCAAGAGACTAAAGGGACAGGGAACGATTAATCAGCCCAGCTGGGAAAATAACCCAGAGGCCAGTGGAGGGTTAATGATACCAGAAATGGGAAATCTCCAAATGAGGATTCTGCATCTCTGCCTCAGCTGCTGTAGTTGCTCCTGGATGAAGCAGAAGCTGGAAGCAGCTCCAGGCTGAAGCTGCTCTGCATGCAGGGACCAGCAAGCTTCTCCTGCAGCTCATGGGGGTCTGGAAAGATCTCCTAAAAATGTCACAGAGTCACAGAAGAGAATCACGGAGTGTCCTGAGTTGGAAGGGACCCACAAGGATCACTGAGTCCAGCTCCATGTCCTCCTGTTTGTTATGGGAAGCAGCACTAAACTGGTTTGTGGCATTGTTCTTCCTATTCCCAGTTACTGGAGCCAACAGATAATAGAGTTAATTTATGCCAAAGACACTATGGAGAAAGTCTTATCTCAAAACTCGGCAATGAGGGATTTCACAGTCATAGAACTTTTGGGACTGGAAGGGACCTTAAAGAACATCTCATTCCACCCATGGGCAGGGACACCTTCCACTATCCCAGGCTGCTCCAAGCTCCATCCAAGCTGGCCTTGGACATTTCCAGGGATCCAGGGGCAGCCACAGCTTCTCTGGACACCCCGTGCCAGGGCTTTTCCACCCTCACAGTCAAGAATTCCTTCCCAATATCCAACCTACATCTACACTTTTCCAGCTTAAAGTTATTCTCCCCTGTCCTGTCCCTCTGTGCCTCATCCCAAATCCATCTCCAGTTCTCTTGAGGCCCCTTTAGGCACTGGAAGGGGTTTAAGGTCTCCCTGGATCCTTCCCTTCTCCAGGCTGAACACCAAATTGAATTACCAAGGCTGCTTTCCCATATTCCCCTTCCAGGGCAGGATTATTCTGTGCGTCCCACATTCCATTGACTTGCCAGTCTGACCCATTTTCAGCAGTTCCAGGACCAAGGTGGGCACATCCCCAGGGATCACACCCGTCAGGTGGCACAGGCCAGGTGGCACCAGGTGGTTGTGTCCCCCCAGGACAGCCAGGAGCAGAGCCCAGCCCTGCTGGCAGCTCCGGGTCCCGCTGGGACACGCACCCCAGGCGTGGGCACCCAGCGCATTTGGCTCCCGGCGCCGCAGCAAACGGAGGGGAAAAATCCCTGACGTGCTGCCCTGAAGAGAAAACTGGTTTTTTTATGTTCATTCACGGGGCAGAAAATCCAGAGAGCTGCAGCTGCAGCACAGGCAGAGCCCCAGGGCAGGTTTGGGCTCTGCTCACCACCTGCCCATTCCAGAGCCTTTCTTCTCCTCTGAGCACTGCACAGCCGTAGAATTCCAGCGAGGAGCACACGCAGAGAAGCCCAGCTCTCCCTGGAGCAGCCAAAACGTTGCTCCTGCCCTGGAATTCTCCCATCTCCTGCCCCACAGAACTGGCACCAGCANAGTGACAAACTACTTGCTACACCTCAAAACTTCTTATTACCTTTGTAATTACTTCTGTAGCTTAACTCTAAAATTTAAGACTCTCCACTACCTAGCTTAATATGTTTCTGTCTAAACTACAAATCACATTCTTGCTTATGGTCTCTGAATTTGAAAGCCTTTTCCAAAGTCACAGGTCGAACCCTGTATTCTCTGCTGTATTTGGGCCTGCATGTATGAGGTTTTGAGAATTTTTGTGCCTTGATTTCCTACACTTGACCATCCTTTCCACGAAGAAACTCTTCCTGATGTCCAACCTGAACCATGTCCAACCTGGCATGACTCGGGGGCATTTCCTCTCATCCTGTCCCTGTTCCCCGGGAGCAGAGCCTGAATCCCACCTGGCTGCCCCCTCCTGTCAGGGAGTTGTGGAGAGCCATAAAGTCTCTCCTCAGCCTCCCAATTTCTCATTGTTCACTCCCAGGCCTGGAAATCCAAGTGATGATCTCAATCTCCACAAACTAAACCCATCTGTGAAAAGCCCGGTGCAGGAGCTGGAGATTTCCCTTTGCTGTTGTTACCTCAGCCAAACCCCATCCCGCTGCCAGGTGCCTTCCCGCTGCACTTCCTCTGGCTCAGCCCTCATTATTCATTTCCTGACATCCTTTCATTCAGAAAGGTCTCACCAATCCCAAAAAAACCTGCTTTTTCCATTTGTTTGGTCCATGCCGCTGTGGGCATCCGCAGGGTCAGGTGACACAGCTGAAAATATTTACATTTCCTGCTTTTACCACTCTCTTTTAAGCCATGAATTAACTTCAGGTGTCTCTGTGGAAGTGAAAATTCCTTCAGGGAAGCACAGCAAGCCAAGCAATCCTTCTGTAGCATCTCCACGTTGCCACCACGTGGTGGAATGGTTCCTTTCTCTTCTTCTTGTGGCCTCACCTCTTCCACAACTCTCTGGAGTCAAGTTGGAGCAGCCCTTTAGGAAATGTGCTCCAAAACTCTTTTAAAAATACTTTGAAAATATAAAAATCTATTTAAGCACGCCCAAGCTGGAGCAGATCTGTTTGGAGCAGCGTGAGGAGCATTAACTATTAGTCCTAATTATCCTAAACTCCTAATTAGCCTAAACAAAAGCAAAGAGTGATGTCCCGGAGCTCCTCCCGAGGCAGGAAGAGGGAGCCTCACCTGCACGTTCTCCACCCTGACCTGCAGCCAGATCCAGCCCGAATTTCTACCCGGCTTCTCCCTTTCCTGGGCGTGCAGGAGACAAGTGAGGCGTTTTCAGCGACCACAGGAGGGATTTCAATCGGGAAATCGTGCAAAAATACTGATTTAAGAGGTTTCTTTCTCGTGTTTCTGCCGAGGGGCTGTGCTGGCTGCCTCTCCCTCCCAGAGAGGTCTCACTACACCACCTCACGGTGGTTGGAGTTTCAGTCCTGGCTGCGGAATTCCAGCGGAGCATCCCAACAAACTCTTCCCCAGGGGCCACCAGCTCCTGGCAGGGTTTGTTGTTGCCTCTTGTGAAAAACACCAATCACTTGTTTTAAAAAAAAATTTGTAAAAGTTTAATAGTGATAAAATAGTCATAAAAAACAGTAATAAAATTTAGGACAATAGAAGACAATAAAAACAAAGAATTACAGATGTCTGGATGCTCCTGGAAGCTAATACCTCCACGAGAACATGTTTTGCAAGCAAGAGGTCTGGACTTATATCTTTTCAAACTAGGATTTTCTGGTTTTTGTCATCTGTTTTCTTAATCATTTTTGGCTCCGTACAGGCGAGAAAAGGAGATGGGCTGATGTTTGTCTTTTCCGATAAGGGCAGTAACTCTTGCTGTTATCTCTGTGTGAAAAATCTCCTTGTGCTGGTTATAAGAAAAGGCATCTTACATAGCCTAACACTATATTTAACCCACTACTTAAAATAATCAATACATTACTAAAAGAAAAGATTAATGTAACATTCCTTTCAAACATAACACATATAGTATTCATTTTAATATTTGCAAAAAGCCAATCATATACCATGCATTTTTCACACCCCTCCTGCTTAAGAAAGCAGGCAGAGAACTCCAGGGAAAATCGCAGATCCCAGGCAGAGAGGTCTTGGCTCCAGAGATCGGGAAAAGGACGGATTGGGAAAAGGATGGATCACCCTCGCTGAGAGTTCTGACAAGTGATGCATCAACCTGACAGCTCCCTCAGGAAGTTGTCACCACATCCACGGCCTGACCGAGCTAAAAACTCCGGGATCGCACCCAGAGTGTCCTCCCCGAACAACAGAGATCCCAGGAATATTCGACTTTTATTCCTCCTCACGTAGGGGTTTCATTGATCGGCCCTCGAGTTGTGGCAGCACCTCAAAAACTTGGGGAATTCTGGAGACAGACACACGTGCTGTCCTAAGGTGGGCACATGGGGTGTCATTCCTGCTCCTGGGAACACACAGAGCCCACAGCAAAACCTGTGGAATACTGAGGATTTAATCTCAGTTATTGTGGAAGGGAGGACGATAAGGGAGGAAAGGAAGGAAGCTGTCTAAGACCACACTTCAAATACTTCCCAAATATTTGACAAGGGAATGAGAAAAGGAGGAAGAGGGAGAAATGGCTGCTTATCCTTGGAGAACCATTTATCCCAGAAATCGTTACTCTCAACACACCTTTTCCTTGATTCTTGATACATCCACGTGCCAAGAAGTCTAAAGGAAAATTCAGAATCTTCCTGAGGAATCAGCAGACACACAAAAAGGGGGGGAAAGGGCATTGAGGCCCAGGCTCAGCAAAACAGAAAGACTCTGGAAGGGAAAGCACAGCTGAGAAAAATATTATCTTTAATAGTGACCTTGCATTGATGGTTTCTCATTTTTCACTCTAAAACTCCTTGATGGAGACATAATTTAATTTAGAAAGAAGCCTTTTAGAGACACACAGAATTCACTGGTGCTTTTTCCCCCCTCTGACGTCCTCAGGGATTTCAGAACCTGCCCTCACTTCAAGGACATCACTCACACATCAGCCACATCCACCTCAAGCCCTCCTGCCCAGGATTCCTCATGGTTTTTGGGAACCCACCTGGGGCAGGCAGAAATCCAAGGGCTTAAAACTTGTCCTTTTGGATCTGCCTTGCAGTGAAAGGGAATTTCTGCAAGCAACGCTAAATGGAAGTGAAATTTGTGGCTGGGAAGTTTCAAGCAGGGAAAAGAGCAGGTTCAGGCAGAATCTCTTCTAGAAAGTCACTGCATTAATTGAGGTAGGGAGTTTGGAAGGTAAAGAAAAGCTGTGGGGAATAAGCCATGGAATAAACTCAGGGAAGGGCCAAAGGTGATGTTGTCCAGGTCAAACCAAGAATTCCAAGAAGAGGACACCTACAGGAGACACAACTCCCCCTTCTTAAAGCAAAGAAACCTTAAAATTGAGGTTGTATTTGGTGTTTCTAAACCAGTGCTGAACACTGAAATTTCTCCTTCCTCATCAGTCATTATCACAACCAAAACCACTGATTTCCAGCCCAACCTTTGGCAATCTGGCTAACACCAAGAGCCAACAGCTCCCAGACATTTCTTTCCCATCAGGCCGTTCCCAACCATTTTAATACCTAAAAAGTTTGGTTTTTTGTTTGTTTTAAATACCTAAAAAGTTTGATTTTTTTTCCCTTGTTTTTTTTTTTTTCCTTCTGCTGTTATTTCCTGTTGGATTTAACACACTGAAGTGGAAGAGGAAGAAATGAGGTTTTTATGAGCATCCCCTGAGTGTCTGTGGGATTCTCAATTCCTGTCAGGGAGGAGCTAAGAGCATTGTTGCATTTTTTCCAGAAAATTCCACACCTTCAGAGCTACCAGCTCCTCACCAGCCATTCCCCAGGGCAGAGATGGAGGGAAGGAACAGGTATGGGGCTGGCTGTAACTCAGCAGCGCTCTGAGCATTCCCTGTCTGGATTTGTCTCCTCCCTGAGAAGCCTCTCTGGCTTCAGAGCTGCCACAAGTTGGAATTAAGCTTCCCACAAGTTGGAATTAAGCTTCCCACTCCAAGATTAATCCCCAGTGTTGATCCCTTTGGCTGCTGGGGCTGGGGGCAGTGTGGGAGGGGCCCATCTGCAGCTCCCACCCCCCTCGCACGCGTTTTACGCAACCGCAGAAAACAGCCGCCAAAAAAATGGATTTTAAACATCATTTGTCAACTCCAGCGTAGATTTTTTCACTACATAAAACCACATTTTATTACCCTTTCTGGCTAAGCCTGGCATGAGTGAAAGCTCCTTCCTTCCCAAACCATTGGGACCATCTACCAAAATGAGGTACCCAAGCCAGCCTTGACTAAAAATCACTCAGTGCAGCTTTGCTTTGAATTATTATTCAAACCTGACTTTTCAAAAAACCCTTTTTTAGCTTCAGGGTTACTATTTTTATCCATGGAAGCAGCTGTTTCATCACTAAGCAGCAAGAACCTGGCCAAAAAAAAAAAAAAAAAAAAAACAAACACAGGAATCCAAAGCTGGTGGTTATTTTTTACTTGAAGACTCTCGGAAAAACAAAATTAATGTTACAGGTCATGAATTCTTTCTGGAATGAAACAGGCCTGGTCCAGGTGATATGGAAAGGGCAGTCTGGTTTTTACAAAATTGATATTCAAGCAACATCAAGACACACAAAGGACAGGCTCTTACACTCAGGTTACATCGCTCAGCCTCAGTAAACATCTTTGGAATAGAGATTTTTTTAAAACAAAAAAAAAAAATAAACAAAGGAACTTAAATATTCACAGGACAAAACCATAATATTCTGCAAAATATGAAGGGTGAGATTAGCAGAGATGAGCACAGGCTGCCTATGGATAATCCAAGCAGGAGTTACACACAGGGGCTGGATTCCAGCTGGGAACAGTCACCCCCACAAGGCAGGTTTGGGATTTGGTTCTGGGCCTAAGGCAGGGAGAAGTGAGCAGCAAGCAGAGAAAAAAAAGCAAATTAATGCTGGAATTCTTCAAGCAGGAGCCCACAAATCCAGCACAACAAAGAAAAGGTTGGGTGTTTTTTTAAAATTAAAAGTTAGCCAGAAGTCAGCAGGGTGTCCTCTCTATATTGCACCAAGTTTGCTTGGAACTGAAAAATTAGAAAGCTCTGCACTTAGAAAAGCTACATTTAATGTATCCCAAGTGGAGTGAGCAGCTTTTAAAACAATTCAACACTTTTTCCTACCAGCCACAACATTTCTGTCTTCTCAAGCCCTCTCCAAACTGAAAAAACACCACTGATCAAGGACAGTGCTACCACCTATCCTCCGTGTTTATTTATTGCTTTATTTACGAGTGACAAAGGCTAAGAGATGGAAACTTCTAGAGAATTTAAGGCAATTCCACAAAACCAACACCTTAAAGGCAATTCTGGCACACAGTGGTCTTCATTCCAACACCTGGAGAGGTTTTGTCTTTAAAAAAGGGCAGGGATACTCAGATTTTAGCCAAAAAGACCCTTTCAAACACCAGTTTATCTTTCTAACACACAGCACTGAAGTCAAGTAATTCCAGAGCACCAATATAGAGAAAAAGGGAAGTCAGATGAACTATTAAAAAAAAATCACTAAATAACTACAAATAAAAAACTAAATGCTAAAAAGCCCTAAATAACTACAAATAAAAGCTAAAAACCCACAAAGCTAAACAAACAAACAAAAAATATATCAGAAACAGGCTTGTCAAAAAAATCTAAATGTGCTCAGTATTAGGCTCATCCTTAAGTTGCAAAAACTTTGGAATTTAATTAAAAGAATATGGAAAACTCTTTACAACACTGGTCCAATGGGCATGTGCATTCTTTTTATTTCTATTCAGAGTGAAAACAAACACCATACAGACAACAGTAAACGACTTCTTTTTCTTTTTTTTTTTAAGGAAAAAATTCAGGTTTGATGTTCCAAAGTGGTTTTGCGAAAACAGGAAAAAAAAAAAAAATAAGGTTCTGTAAAAGAAATAGAAAGGAGTTATTTTAACTTCAGGCCAGGTACAGCCTGCATGGATTTGCAGCAAGATTTAACTAAGAAATGATGGATTAAAAACAAGCAGAGTCCTGCTGGCATCCAGGAGGAGGAATGGAGAGGATTTGCACAGAGGACCCTGCGTGTAAACTATTCCCACGTGGAGTCACAGAGACAGACAAGACTTCGAGGTGCTGCTTGTCACTTGTTCCTAGAGGAAAACTACTTTGCCAAGAAGCTCACAGAGTTTTCTACAGCCTTTTCTGGAAGAAATCGATGCAAGCAGCAGGTTTCTGGTCAGCCAGAGGATCCCACTGCGGAGTGCTTGTGCTAAGTTCCATCAGCTCTTTGTGAGAAAAAAAGGTGGGGAGGGTTTGTAGCACTCATTGTCATAGCAAAAAAGCAGTTTTTGTCATGTAAAAAGCCTAAACTAAAGGAATTTTAGTTCCAAAACTAAAGGAACTTTTCCCCTCAGCATTTCTTCAGGGCACAGCTAGAGAGATTTATACTGAAAACCAGTATAAGAACAGGGAAGCCTTTTGGGAGGTTTCACCGATAACCAGGTGAGTGCATTTTCCTTGCTAACACTCCCTAATGCAAGAATGACTCTGGTTTACATCCTCTTCCAAATAATTCCTAGGGAACAAACCATTCCAGAAGCCACAGCAATTATTCCTTGGCACTTCTCTGCACACAGACAGGAGAAGTTCCAGCCATTTGCAACAGCAAGTTTTCCTTTGATGCTTTTTTTTTTTTCTTTTTAGATTTTTTTTTTTTTTGTAATTATTATTCCCTCCCAATTCATGAAATGCAGCAACGTTACCAAGCCAGGAGTCGTTCTTCTCTTCAAGCTGAAGGATTTATCTCCCTTTGAGTGGCTGAGCCAAGCACTAATCCTGATGCAAATGCAGCTAAGATTTCTCCAGGGGAGCAGCACTGGGCACTGGGCGCTGCCGGACACCACTCGGTGATGAGTCTCTCTTGCTCCCCTCCTTACCCTCAGCTTCATCATCTGAGATGTCTCCCTCATCTGCCTCTTGCTCTTCATACCTATTTTTCAGCAGATGAGCGGAGTCTGGACCTTGTTTCCCTCAAGGAGAAAGGAAAAATATACAAATAAATACCATTCCCAAGTAAAATTCAATTTTTAATATCACGGGCAAGCACAGCAATGCTGAGAGCTCCAATTTTATGTCTTGCAGGTATGAAAATGCTCTCAAAAATGTTTCTATCCCTAAAACCAGTTTTCAAAATACCCCAGCTTTACTAAATAGAAAATCCCAACCCACTATAAACCCTGAGGGCGAGGCATCGATCCCAAATGCAAAGTCCTACGCTCCGTGTCACATCCTGCAGACACCAGGATTCCTTTAGTATTTTCTATAAATGAGATTTACCATTAAATTAGAATTAGAAGTTTGCTGGGGGCTTACTTGACTGAGGCTGGAGCTGTGGAGGTCTGTGCCTTTTGGAGGGACAGATGCAGTCTGCCAGGAACACCATCATCTGCAACCAAAGCAACCCAAGGTGAAACTCCCAAACGTTCTGCACACTGAAATCATTTAGGCTGGAAAAGATTTTTAACACCAAGGCCAACCATTTACCCCTCAGGTGGGCCCCACACTTGGTGTTTCCCCTTGGATTATGGGGGCTCCATCCTGCTCCCCATCCCTGTGTTCCAGCTCAGGGTACCCCAAAACCCCACCCCAAAACCGAGGTGGAGGCAGCACGAGTGAAACAAAGGCACAGTCAGCCCCAAGGACTTCACTTACAAGTCCTAAAACCATTCCTAAGAACAGAGTTGCCAATCCAAACACAGCATAGGAGCCCCAGACTGGTATTCCAAGGTTTTCTGTTAAATAGCCATGGCCATGCTGGAAGAAAAGACAAGAGAAGCATTTCAGCAAGAGCTGGATTTCACCCTGAGGATAAAACGAAGGGGAGATGAAAGCAAATACCCTGATCCACATGGAGAGCTTGAACAACGCTGACATGCTGCTCATCCTGAAACAAAGCAGAGAAGAGGAACTGAGAACGCTTTTAAATCACCCTCAGACCTGTGTGAAACAACCATGGGCAGCTATAAATCCTCAAATTTCTTTAACTTGGATCTGCTGACGTGAATTTCAAGTTACTTTTCTGTTCTAGCTGGACCAATGGTCTGTGAGAAGCCAGCTGGAACTCCAGTCAAGGTATTAAGAAAGAAGCATCAGGAGGTTGTATTAAAACAAAAAAAAAAAAAAAAAGAGAATTAAAACTAATTAATTTTTCATTAAAAATTAAAAGAAAATCAGGTTATAAGAGCTGAGAGATCTTCAGACACTTAAGTTTGGTGTCTGAACACAGAAAACAATAGGGAACTTGTTAATGCTAATTTAATACCCAGTTTCACACATTCCTTGTAAGAGAACCACCTTCACAGCAGGAATTCCTTCCATGCATCAAACCTAAATTTCCCTTCTGACAGTTTGAACCCATTCCCCTTTTTCCTGCCAGTTCCTGATGGAGAATCCCTCCGTGATTTCCTTGTAGACCCCTCCAGAGAGTGGAAGAAACTTCCAAGGATTTCGCTGGGCAGAACCATCTCAGTGCCACAGAAACCGAACAACTTCAAGGCTCAGCAAGGTACTACAGGAGTTTAGGAAAAAATGCAGTCACCAGCAACCTCTGCAAGCCTTAAAGGAAACCCTGCTGGGGACATTTCTGCTAGGGTGACAGGTCACCTCTGCCATGGTGACAACCCTCCCACAGCTGAGGAAGAATGAGGACACTCACCCACCCACCCAGCTCCTGCCCACACAGAGCTGGGAACAGGGAGCAGGACACACCTCAGGTAATAAATAATCATAAATTCTCACGAAAACCAACCCAAAACTTACAGGAAAGAGGAAGGACCAAACCAGGAGGACACCGGTTCAATGGCTTTCCATTCCTCGTCACTGATGAAATTAATGAAGGCAGCTTTGGTCCTTGCTCCCTGGTATCTCCTGAACTCTCCATCTTTGCAGCTGGAAAACAACAATACCAACAAAATCCTTTATTTTGTAAGGTCCAAGCACCAAGTGCAGCATTTGTTTCCATCCAACAAATCCCCTCCCAGCACTTTGTCTATTTCTACAAATTCACTTTTGCAGAATAATTTTTTTTAGCTGATATTGCCTCTAATAAACATTTTCCAAACACCTGGACTAACTCCAAGCTATTTCCAGAACAGTGACTCCACGAATACCTTGGCTAGCTTTAGGCTGTGATTCCATTAGAAAAAAAAAAAAAGAAAAGAAAGATAATGATCTTCTTAAAGCCCTTGCCACACACCTGCACTGAAGATCGACCTAGAGAGAAACGATTGCAAAACAGAAACACCCATGAAAAGGCAGCATAAATAAGGCCTGAAGGGAAAGGAAAAGAAATCATCCAGCAGCACAAGGTCACAGTGGGTGAGGCAGTGGCTGTGGCAGTGAAAAGCAGCTCCTATTCTTAAAGAGCATAATAAATTTCATTTATTTGGCCCAAAAAGAGAGGGAAAAAATGCCCACTCTCACCCCAACAAACCCCTGCTGCCCTGCATACTTACTGATAGATGGTAGGGAGGGCTGTGATGATAAATCGTCCACTTAACCCTGTAAGAAAAGTTGTTTTGAGAGTATTTTTATGGAAAAAAAAAAGAGGCAAGAAATGTTTTAACACCCCAAAATACAGCGGCAGGCCTAGGTATCAATTTTTCAATGCAATCCAACACAACCCTGTGCATGTCAAAGCAGCACACACTAGAAAAAAGATCCCTGGGCCAAGAGCAAGGAAGTTTATCCATGGGGAAAATGAGATATCCAGGGATAAGTGCTCTATTGCACTGTTTTGGCTGCAGCCCTTCAGAGGGAGACGTTCTCCTTTGCACACGTGATCTGCAGCCTCCAGAAACCCTGAAGAAAATAACCCAGGTGAGGCAAGTTTCAAAAGTAAAGTGACTCTGGAGAAAGAGATCAGCGTGGCAAAGGCCAGGTTTACAATTCCCACACACAAAAAGAGTTTCAGGAGAGGGAGAGCAGATTGTTTGCACTCCCTTCTACCAACCAAAGGAGGGACTGGAATGGCAAGGCTGAAACCTTGGGTTTTGCTCAAAAAGTATGGCCAAGAATCTCCTTGAAAACACGCTCTGGAGAAAACCTCTAATTCCTTTTATCTCTTATAGTCTACCCATTTTGTTTATTCTATTTATTCAATTATATTTATTTTATCTACTATCTGACAGTCTCCTCTCGGTGAGGAGAGCTGGAGGTTCCTGTGTGAAACCTGGCAGAGGTTCCCAGAGAAGCTGTGGCTGCCCCTGGATCCCTGGAAGTGTCCAAGGACAGGCTGGAGAAGGCTTGCAGCAACTAGGGATGGTGGAAGTGGTGGTAAGGGTTGGAATGGGATGATCTTCAAGGTCCCTCCCAACCAAAACATTCTGGGATCCTATTAAGCAAGATTAGGGCGTTTAGTCACACAGCAACGCGCGTTTGGTAGAGGTGAGTAAAACACTTTCATTGCGCTTGTTAATTCTGTTTGCCTGCCACAAGCACACCCCGGAGAGGCGCACCCCCCAAACCCCTCAGTTCCCAAAATCCCGGGGGGTTCGGAAGTCTTTTCCAGCCCCTCTCACCCGGCTGCTCCGTGACATCCACTTTGGCCACGTTCACCCCCAGGTCCTCTCCCCACTCGGCGAACTTCTCCCACTCGGGCTGCAGGCTCTCGCAGGCGGGACACCAGGGCGCGTAGCTGTGGGAGCAGCACAGCGCTGTCACCACACACACTCCGCACAAAAACACACACACACATCCCCTTCCGGCAGCCCCCAACGCAACGCCCCCCACTCACAACTCCACCATCCACTCGTCCTGCAGCAGCTCCCGCCACATCCCGTCCGACAGCACCTTGACGGGGCTGGGCCGGCCGCGGGCGGCGGCCGCCAGCGCCAGGCACAGCAGAGCGCAGAGCCGAGCCCTCAGCGGCGCCGCCATCTTGGCCCGCCCCGTTCCGCCTGCCCGCCGCGTCACGGCCGGGCCGGGCCAGCCCTCAGGGCAGCGCGGGGAGGCGGGATCGGGGAATCCTGGAATGCTTGGGATTGGGAGCGAGCTGAAATCCCGGGTTGTTCCACCTCCTGCCGTGGGCAGGCACGCCTTGATGCAAAGCCTCGTCCAGCCTGGCTTTGGGCGATTCTAGGAATGAGGCAGCCACGGCTGGTTGGGCAGGCTGTGCAAGGGCCTCGCCGCCCTCACAGGGAAGGGTTCCTTCCGTATATCCTGAATTTCCCTTCTTTCTATTTGTACCCGTTACTGCTTAGCGCAGACTCATTGAGGTTGGGAAAGGTTTCCGAGGTCATCGAGTCCCAGCTGTGCCCGATCCCCACCTTGTCACCCAACCCAGAGCACTCAGTGCCACGTCCTGGCGTTCCTTGGGCACCTCCAGGGATGGGAATTCCACCATTCCCCGATCAGCCCCTTCTAATGCTTGACAACCCTTCTCGTGAAGAAATTCTTCCTCATATCCAGCCTAAACCTTCTGGCACAGCTTGAGGCCATTTCCCCTTGTCCTGTCCCTGTTCCCTGGGAGCAAAGACCCCTCTGGCTGTCCCCTCCTGTCAGGAGTTGTGCAGAGCCACAAGGTTCCCCCTGAGCCTCCTTTTCTCCAGG
>VYZR01046427.1:7606-22187 GCA_013400675.1 Oxylabes madagascariensis
TGAGGATATTCAAGATTTGCTTGGTGGAAAAAGATTTGAAACAAATGTATGGTCTTTTTTTAAGAAAACCAAATGATTTATAGGGAGTACTTCAACAGCAGTCCCTTCTTTCCATAGTCCTAAATAAAATACATTTCAAGACAAATGCAACTAATAAGTCTTTGTTATTTTCATTTACTTTATGTGTTACACACTCATTTCTTGTCAAAATTAGAACAACAGATACACAAGTGCAACAAAATAGGAAGGACCTCAGGGACTTTTATGGGATTACAGACTCATAGAATTGCTTAGGTTAGAAAAGTTGTTTCACTTTTAGTCCAAGCGTTACCCAGCTCTGCCAAGGCCACCACTAAACCGTGTCCCCAAGTGCCACAAGTAAAGATCCTTTAAATCCCTACAGAGATGGTGATTCCAGCTCACTAGAAACTCAATGGATCCATTTTCAGATCCAAGAGAACCGCTTGGATATTTGGGATGGGATCAGCAGTGTCCCTCTTCCCACATGTAGTCCATACAGTGATAGATATGTCCGCACTACTAAACTCACTGCCATGTTTGTATCTAATTTTTAGATGAGTCACATTTTTTGAAGATTTATCTGAAGAAAATTGTGAAACTTTTGAGATTCACCTGTTGGTAGCATCCTCTCTGCTTGCCAGTTTTCTGAGACATCAGGGATTTCACAGTCCTGAATGAAAGGGATGTATCAGCCTGTTATTCTGAAGGTCAGATTGAAACTGAGTTTGATCAGACAAGAATGAATGAATAACCATGTGTTCTGGCAAGATAACTGTAAACATATCTAAGAGAAGTGAGTGAGATGGTCTCAGCAAGGTTTCCTGAGCCATGTGATTTTTTTTTTTTGCCATCAGAAGGTTATAAATTACTTGAAAATTTATTACAAGTTAAAAATGGTCCAGTTTGGCTCCAGCATTGACAGACCTTTCACTAAATATACATACACGCATACATAATTTTTTATAAAAGTGAGGACCCTGCTGATTGTCAGAGGCTTTAAACTCAATTTTAATTTTTCCCCTCTCTGCTGAAGGAGTATTTTTACTAATTTTTATAGATGTTTAAAAAGGACGGGAGAGGATAAAACTGATTCAAATTAATTTGGGGTATATTTCTGCATAATGTAACTGGGAAGGTTCTCCCACAAGATTTTTCTCATTTTGGGATTTTTTTTTTTCTAACTCACACTAATTTAGTAATTTGTATAAGTGAGTGCCTAGTTTGGAGGGTAAAGGGAGTTACATGTGTGCTCAAGCACTTGCTAAATTAGATCTTGATTAATTTTTGTACATCTATCTTATTCCTGGCATAGCTCAGGAAAGCTGTCAGTCCCTTCCTGCAGTGGGAACCTGAAAGGCTTTCAGCACATTAGAGAGTTGGCTTTTCAGGTCAAGGCTGAGAACCAGTGAAAGGGAGGAGGAATTGCATTGTGCTTGCTTGACCTATGCAATATTTTATTTTTGGATAAACAGAGCTCTGCAGCTTCCAGTTTTTTCTGATCCATCAGGCTTCACAAAGGCTGCATTCAGCAAATAGGGCACACAGTTTCAATATGTGCTCTGTTTCTCTTTCTATCCATCTCACTCATTTCTTTTTGTAAACCTCCTCGTGGACTATATATATTTATTTGTGGATCTCATTTGATTCTTTTTTTCTTTTCCTTCCTTGCACATGAGAAAAAAAAAAAAAAAAAGAATGATTGGTTTTGATTCTTCTCTACTTGCCTCAGTGTGGGTCAAGGATTTACAACCTTAGAGCCAACATTGCCTTCTGACAGGAGCAGTTCAGCTGAAATCAAGCAGTTGGATCATGTAAATCTATGTAACATATTAATTTAAACAGACTTCTCAGATTCATACCAGCTGAGGACCTGGCTTAGAGGAAAAACTTCTAAGAGAAAGTTTATCCCTCTAGCTGGGATAAGCAGTTTGGTTCCTAACAACCAATTAATTTTCTTTTTTAAAGTAAGAGGTGATATAGTGCAGCATCCTGAGCTGTAGGATGCTTTTCCCCTGGCATGTCAATGGGAGCCTACTTCCAGAATACTGGCTTACAGAAGGGAAATGGGGCAAAGCATCACTCACACGTGGCTCCTGGGTTCTCAAAAAAAAAAAAAATCAACCAAAAAAAAAACCCAAACCAAATCAAAACAGGATAAAGATAAAACATCCTGTATTTGCCAAATAGATTCTTCCTGTGAATCATTTGCAAAATGAGTAGTGCAACTGCTTATGTCATTCCTGAGGAGTTTTTGTCCACCCTGACTGATCTTTCCAAGACCAGGTCTAAAACTTCTCAGAGAAATAATTATCAAGGCTAAAATTGATGGGACTTTAAAGTATGGATAATTTCCACCTGTACATGCTCTAATGCCATCGAGTCTGCAGGTAACCTCTAGTGGGTCCTCAGAAAGGACAGTGAGGTGCTGCCTATTTTCCTGGAATGAGCCATTATAGCAGCATCTAGGGGCTTCTTATTTCTGTACTGACAAATTCTGATGGATTCTGGTGGTTTTGAGTTTCCGTTTTAGCCCCAGATCAGAATATTGTAATATTCTTTCATTTATCAGGAGATACATATTTTAGATACATTATTTAATTCATTATTAGCATTCTGCAGCATTCCTGCACATGCTTGAGAAGATTCTATGACACAAAGTTGCAAGATAGTGAAAAATAAAACCCAAACAAATAAATTTAAGGATTTTTATTTTCCCATGATGTTGCAGTCTGTACTAATCCTTTATGTACAGTGAGAATCGCTGGTGTTCCACTCATATGTGGAAGATTCAGACCTTCATTGGAGATACCTTTAAATAGATAAGATTTAGCTCAAACTTTATATTTTTGTTTTGGCTTGCTGTTGCTGTATGGGCATTTTTTGGGGCAGAATTCACATTTTTGAAAATGTCTCTTTTTTCTTTATGAGAGATGGACACTTGTGTAATAGAATCACAGAATGGTTCGGGTTGGAAAGGACCTTTAAGATCATCTAGTTCCAACCCCAACTGTTAAAAATGTTTGTTACATGCTAAATACTATGAATTTTTTGATGACTAAACCTATATAATTTTATTGCTATTTGCAAACATATTCAAGATTCCATTCCATAGTTAAAAAAAATAGTACTAATAATTGTAATACCCTGTAAAGTATCCTGGGACAAGGAGGAAATGTCAAATACTGGCACATTAGCAGCAGATTACAGTCTCTGTTCTTCCACCAAGTCTGAAATAATTTGCAGGTTGAAATCATTTCACTTTCACAACAGATGGGAAAAATTCCTGATTCTTCCCTACAGAATGAAGTGTTGAAAGATGAAGAAGCTGTTGAAGAGATTAAAAAACATCAGAATAATTTGTTAAGCATTTTGACACTGTCCAACCACAGTTGTGTCCTTCTGGTGCAGAAGATAAATGGCAGTGAATCAAGATCTCGTAATGACTCAGGATTTGCTGTGCCTCTGACTGGAAATTACTCTTTCTGAGACTAAATTATCATGAAAAGCAGCTCAGCATAACAGAATATTTTCTCTCTTTGCCTTCTTCTTTTCCTTTCCCATTACTTCTTTTCTTATTCTAACAAGGACTTAAAAAATGAGACCCAAATGACCCAACAGAAACCACAAAGCAGCATTTTCTACCGCTACTATGCAGAATGGACCACACTGTTAAATTCTTTTGCTTTTCTCACAAAACTGCACAATGTTCACACTCTCTTGTGAGTGTGGATGATGTGCCTCTCTCTGCAAGGCAACCAAGTGAGAAGAACACAAGGGCCTCTCTAGAGCTTATGGCACCACTAGAAACCAGGAACTGTATTCATTCACAAGGTATCAGAAAAAATGGTAGTAGGTTCTGTTTTATATATGTTGAGATATTCCTTTTCCCAGGGAGCCTACAGCCTCCTGCAGGACATGAGTAGCTCATTATTGGAGCTTCTCTAATGGCAGGTTTTCCTGTGCCTACTCATTTTCCAATGTTTTTCCTCTGCAAACTACATGAATCCCCTTATATGAGCACTGTTCTGACTCTGGAAGCAATCACATATTTTTATAGCCAGAGAAAAAAAAGAACCCACATTTGATTGTTGAATCTAATTTTCTGTGTAAAACAGGTGATAAAGTTTTACCTATTAACATCTGTTTTGAGCTAATTATCCATTTCTGGCTAAATCATATCCCTTGGTGAGCCAGTCTTTCTTCATATGAAAATACCAAAAATGGAGGTATTCATGGCACCCTTTTGATGTTTATGTTGTGTCTTACCCATGAGAAGCATTGGAGCTCTCTTCTTGTTTTTCCCTTGTCTAACTTCATCACCTTCCTACCAGACTTCTCTAGTATTTTTCTCTGTTACAATAAAGGTTTACTTAAAACCTTATATTTTATTTAAAAGACACAGATTTTAAATTAAAACCTTCCTGCAATCTTCTTTGCAGACCATTAGACAAAATGAGGCTCTTAATTATCCCACTGTTAGACTTTTCTCTGAGCCACATCCAATTTTAGAGCATCCCTCTAAGAGACAGACAGTGTAAAGGAGCTATGGTGGGCTGAGATCAGTCTGACCAATGCAGTACACAAAAGCAAGACTTGTTCATTGATTGTCCACTTTATTCCTGTGCTTCTTGCCCAAGGATTACTCAGTCTACCTGGCTCAGCACAGTTTTAGACATTCTCATCCAGCTAATTTTTCTTTTGTGTGAGCCCTTCTCCCGGCTACCCAGAGATAGGACACACGGGGATGGTTCAAAGTTGCACCAGGGTAGTTTTAGACTGGGCATAAGGAAGCATTTCTTTACCTAGAGGGTGCTCAAACATGGAAGAAGCTTCCTGGAGAAGTTGCTGATATTCCAGTCTGTCAGGGTTTTAGAGGAATTTGGACAATGCCCTTAACAACAGTTTTGAACTTTTGATCATCCCTGATCCCCGGGTGGACTAGATGATCATTACAGGTTCCTTCCAATGGCAAATATTCCACCTTTAAGGTGGCAGAAGGCCTGCATGGATGAACAAGGAGCTCTCAAAAAACCTCAAATTGAAGGCTTAGAAAACCTCAGAAGGAAGCATGCAAAAGCTGGAAGCAGCGTGGGGTGACCTAGGACAAGTGACACTGTCCAAGTGCAGGGACAAGGGTAGTAAAGCAAAAATCCACCTGGAGCTGAATTTCACAGGTGGTGCAACAGGAAAAACTTCTGCAAGCACACATGGAACCAAACGAAGCCCAGAGGGAATTTTGATTTATTTTTGAATGGGGTTGGGGACCTGGTGACAAAGAACACTAAAAAAGATGAAATACTCTATGCCTTCTCCATCTGTATTTATTAATCAGACGGCCTTTCATGAATCCCAGGACCCCAAGGGGAGGGGAAATTCCAAAGCAAGGACGACTCACCTCCAGTGGAAGAGGATCAGGTCTGAACATTTAAACAGACTGAACAGACACATGTCCACAGGAGCTGTTGAGATGAGCCTGTTAGCGCTGAGGTATCTGGACAAGGTCATTGCATGGACACTTTGAATTTCCTTTGAAAGTTGGCAACAGTTCTGGAAGGTTCCTGAGGACTATAAGAAAGCAAATGCCACTCCTATCTTCGAAAACAGCAAGGAAGAGAATCCTAACACCTTCAAGGAAAAAAAAAAAAAGACAACTTAATAATTTCTCAAAAACTCCAGCTTGGATAGTTGAAAGCAACCAGAATCCCATTTAGCTTTCTGTTCTCAAGAGAAGCACATTTACCTCCACATCTTTTCATACATCTCTGCATGTTCCAGCTCTGTAACTGTGTTAGCAGTAGTTCTTGGACTTCCTCCAGTTTTCAATCTCTCTTCTCCACAAAGAAGCACAGAATTGGGCAGAATATTCAGACGACTGGAAGCAGAATATTCAGACTATTCACGAGAGCCAAAGAGTGGGGAAGAGTGGGAAATAATTCCTTCTTTTGACCTACTGGCTGCAGTCTTTTTGTGGCAACCTGTTCTTTTTAGAGGGCTGAAAGTAGAAGAGTACACCTGCACAGGGCTGGTATGGGTCAAATTCTGTTTACTGTCCAAGGTGGAATAAACCTGGAATAGATCCATCTGGCTCCAGGGTGAGATACAAGAATGTATCAGCTTATGGGTGTCAATGGTCTGTGGGCATATTTTTCATCTGTGGCAATTCTGCAGGCAATTTGTGCCAGTTTTAACTTATTTCTCTGGAAGGTAGCATGATTCTCATTAGTTCAAACATGTCATGGGCTAAGAATGTGCACAAAATCTCCTACTGTGGCTCAGCTGACTCACAGCAACACTCTCCTCTGTGTCTGAGTCCTCAGATCCAGTTTTCTGTGTCTTAAGTCCTGGCAAAACAGAGAAGATGAAAGCAGCTCTCTCTGATAAGTCATGAGCATATCAGACACAAACCCTGGAAGAACTTCAGAGGCGGGTTTGGTTCTGAGCATCCTCCCTGGTCAGCTGCTTTGATGAACTGATCCAAAATCCTGACCTCAGTCACCCACGAAATGTGGATCCAGGTCTGAACTGGACTCTGCCTGTAATGTGTAAATTCACATCTGTCTCAGCTATTAATAAATCATTTTCCGAATGAAGCTTGGACAGGTTTTCTCTGATCTCTGCTTCACTGATACATCCTGAAAAAGAACTTCTTCCTTCCTAAAGAAACTTCTCTGTTTAATCTCCTTGCTCTTTTATGCAGCCATGAGAAACCTTTCTGTGGAAAGTCATACACTTTTCAACATGAAAATTTGGCTAACTCTTTTTTTAGTTAAAGAGGTGCAAAAAAAAAAAAAAAATTAATTATTGTGTTCCTTACTGTCCTAAAAAGCAAATGTAAGATGCAGAGGGAAAACCTGCTTACACAGAGCACACATATTTCTGGGCATCTCCGTAGTGAGCAGAGGGAGGATGTTCAATTAGTCTCTTTACCACAAGCTCCCCAGTTAGTCTCCCTCTGGAAAATAGGTGAGAAATTCTTATATTCCTCTCAATATGTTAATCAGACAACTGGTATCACAGTTCTCTAACTGTGTAATACCAGTCCCCCTTGGCAGATATATTTTATTTGGATAATGATGTGAAATTTAAGATCTACGTTTCAATTGTAGAGAGCCATAGGCAGTTGTCAATTTTAGTGACAGACATGAACCTGGAGCTAAATTCCTGTGCACAAGCAAAAAGTCCAACAGGCGTAGAGCAATTCTGGTCCCTTAATAGAAATACATTTTCTCCCATTGAGGGGCAGTATTTTTAAACTGCGTGTTGCTTCTCCTGATGCTGCCAAATCCCAAATGCTCCCAGATGCTTCCTTTGGACAGTTTGGTGGCCTCAGCTACCAAAGAATTTCCTGTGAAATCTAATGGCTATCTGCTTTTCCTGCTTAAAGTGGCCATTGCTTTGGTGTCTAAGCACTGACACATGAATCTCCTGCGCTTTTTTCCCATTTTTAAATGCAATCCTGCCTTGTCATGGTCCTTTGAATCCTGTGTCTTCCTGGGCAGACCACAAAATAGAATCATAGAACTATTAAGGTGGGAGAAGACAAAGAAGAAGATCATCAAGTTGAACCTTTGAATTTTATTATAATTTTATTTTATTGAATTTTAATATAATGACTTTAAATGCACACTACCCTCTCTGTCTCCAATTCACTTCAAAATGTCTTAGCCATAAGACAACTTCTGTGTTCAGTGCAAAGGAGGGTTTTCTTTAGTTCTAGCTAAAAACTTGAAGAGTTGTCTAGAGTGGTTATTTTGACCTCTCTTTCCTTTTTCTTTGTTTGTTTGTTTGCTTGTTTGCAGGCAACAGCCAAAGAAAATATTTTCCTTTAAATACCAAATTTTAGGTATAAAATTTCAGGTTTCTTCTTTGAGATCTCTTCCAAACCAAACCATTCTGCAATTCCATGTTTTTTATAATTTATTCTCCCATATTGTGCAGCTGTACACACAGACAAGGTTCTCCCAGACCTTCCTCTTCTCAAGGCTGGAATTAATCACTCCAAGCCTCTCTGCAGTTCTCATTAAGAGAAAACTGCCTGGAACAAACATTTCTGCAACAGGGTGAGTTCTAAACTCTGGGCAAAGTTCTTTTTGTGCAGACAGGCTCACAGAGCTCCAAGCTAGGGACAGATTTAGGCATCTGCTCTGTGGCTGGAGAACACCTTAGCAGATATTCTGGAAGTAGCCACACTTGTTTAGAGTAAAAGAGAAATAAATCGTGTGATCAGAGGTAGGTGGTGACCATTAGCTTGGGCTCTAGCAGCGTTTAGTTTCTAGTATGGCCACAGCCATTGCCCACATGGGTGCTGGCTGGGTGTCACCTGTCACCAGAGCAGGGATTTGCATCTGACCTTATCATCCAAACTGCCCTCAGAGGGGAAAAGGTCCTTCTGGGATGCAGTTTGTCTCATCCCCAGGCACGTTTCTAAAGCAGGTCAGATGGGTCAGGCCCTGGAAATGTCTGCTCCTCTCTGTGACTGCAGAGTGATTAAAGCAGACATGGATCTGCTGGAGGCATCCGCGGGCAGAGGGGAGCACACACAGCCCAGGTGAGGGTGGGCGCCTCCGATTTCGCCGCTCCAGGTCCCCAGGCACCAGAGATTGAGACATGGCCACAAACACATCCCTCCTCACACTGGGTGAAACACTCGGTGCCCACGCCACAGGCGAATGCCAGCCATGAGCACGTCTCCCTCACTGGGTGCCATGCTCAGGGCTGATTTTTGCTCTGGGTCTGTGATGAGCCCAAGGAAGAACGGTGTTCACAATCCCCTTTGCTCCTTCAAAACTTCAAATCTTCTCTTCCTTTCTATAGAGTGACTGCCTCATTGGAGCCAAGCACCTCATCTACTGCAGGATCTACCTCTTCAAAACCTTCTTAGGCCTGTGTATTTAAAAATATTTAAGTACTGAAGATACAGAGTTAATATTCTTTGGAGCCAGACAGTACTTTACATATCTGGCTGCCATAATGTGCATTTCACAATGAAATTTCCTCATTTTGGGCACAATCTTGTCATGTTAACATCTGCAGGCATTTTGATATCACCATGAAGGTGGCAGAGAGACATGTCACCAGAACTCGTATTTCTGTCACAGAAGCAGTTTGTCCTCTGAGCTGTTTCCCCACAAAGAGCCCAGCACTTCAGAAGAATGCAACGTGTGCTAGAAAGGTTTCCATTTTCCCAAAGAATCAAGGAAGCCATGGGCTTTAATCATATTTATGATTCCTTTAAACTAGATTAGTTGCTCCTGATGCTAACAAGACCATGGTGCATTTTGTCACGTTGGAATTGTGATGAGCTTTAGCACATCCGGATTTTAGAATAGAAGCTGACAGGTTTTTATTCCCAATTGTTTTGATAGTAGATTTTTCCTTTTTTTTTTTTTTTTTCCCTCCACCATTCTTTCTTCTTCAGATTCCATCTCTATTGATCTTTAATGGCTTCCAGATGGGATCACGTTTGGCCATTTTATAGGCTGAGCTCTGAAAGACTAAGCAAATATGGTGTAAGCAAACAGCCCATTAGCTAATAAAAAATAAAAAGGCACTGCAAATATACTAATAAAGTCTGTAATGTCATAATATATTAAGGAGATGACAACTGCACAGGAAATGGGCCTGGCCTGGCTGCATGGAATAATGAGGGAGTTTTAACAGCTTATGGTAGAGGTAACAGCTGCTGGGTAAGAGGGAAACATTGCTTACATTTTATGTTGTAGATGAAACAATACATTAACCGGCCTTCCTGCTAGGGCCTGGACTGTCAGCTAATCCTGGAATTCCTTTGTGGGAGAAGGAATCTTCCCGCCCTTCTGGTTTCTACAAGGTTGGGGATGCCAGCGTCAGGAATGAATTGTTGAACACAACAATATTGTGCAGATTGTGCCATACAGTTTATCCCAACCACAGAAGAGTCCTGTCACTCCAGGCCCATGTCCCAAGCCCCTCTCCAGCTCCCTTGGAACCCCTTCAGGTGCTGGAAGGAGCTCTAAGATCTCCCTGGAACATCTCTACTCCAGACTGAAGACCCTCAACCTTCTCAGCCTATCTCTACAGACGAGGTGTTCTGGCCCTCTTGTAGCCAGAGAACAGCCATTCCTGCAGAAATCCTGCAGCAAGTACCCTGGAAAAGTGAATTCCACTTTGAGCAGCACCTAGATTCATCAGCCTGTGTGTATGTGTTTGAATGAGGATGGGATAGGAGAATGCCTGTTCCAGAGCTTCATGTGGTGGCATGGAAAATATGACATTGGACATTTTGAGGTGTCTCTAACTATCTCATAGGACCAGGGTGCATTAGAGGTTGTAGTGGCAAGTGAAGAAGTTAAAAAGAAAGAAACCTTTCCCAGTCCAGAACAGGAGTATACTCGGAAAGATCTGCCTGAGTGTTTCAGGCAGATCTTCCCTCAGCCTAAATCCAGGATTTTGGCTGTCCACAGTTGTGGCAGAACTGGGAGCAAAACTCACATTTTGCTTTTTGCAGTTCTTTACTCATAAATTTCAAGTTTCTTTTCTTTGGAACAACCTGCATTAAATTCCTGAGATACAGATTTGACTATCTGCCACTGAGGTCTTGTGTGTCTTTACAGTGTCAACCCTGGAGGCCAATATTAAAAAAAAAACTGATTTTTTTTTGCTGCATTCTGTTTTATTGCTTGGAAATAATAAACATTTGGCTTCCCTGTCACTTCTGGTCTCCTAATTGCAGTCCTAATATGAATGCATACAACAGCACTGTGTTTCTATGTCTGTACAGAAAATGACAATAAGATTAAGAACATGGGCTTGATTATAAAGGCACCATTAAATTTTAGCATCATCCACTTTGTGCACTCCACTCCTTCCCTTCACAAACAAATGGTGCCACCGTTTGTTTTTGGCTGCAGAAATCTTCATTAAAGTTGAGGAATTAAATATAGCACTTTAGCTAATTAATTATGGTTTGATCATTTTGACACCTCCAAATGACTCAGCCACATACCTGGGAGCTTTGTCAACTCAATTGCATCTTTATTTTTGTTGCCTTTAACCAACAATGAAGACTAATGCCACTCTTTCTAGTTTTCAATCACCTCTACAGAAGTGCTCCCCTGGCAATGCGCAGGGACAGACCTAATTAATCCCTCATCTGCCCCGCGCCGTGTCTATACATCACACTGGCAGTTGGAACTGCTGCTTGTTTTAAGGCTATTGCTGCAATGAAATGCTCATCTGTTTTTCAATAATTTTACCACAGGTGGTGATTTGTAATTAGAAAGGGCAGAATCCAAATTTTGATTTTTTTTTCTTATTATCATTATTTTTGTTATTATTGTTATTTGTTAGGAGAAGCGAGGTAACAGTGGGAATAATGATGATGATAATAATAATAACTGCTGCACGGCAGGGAGGGAGCATTAACTTCTGGCACCATGAACAATAGTGGATTTTGAGCTCATTGAAAGAAAAGAACAGATTTGCACTGATGTGTCTGCACACAGGTTAAAGATCAAAGATGTGGAGAAGTCAACAGATTTTTGCTGAACAGAGAGGAGTTTTGGAAGCTCAGAACCTACACAGAGCACTGAGAAACCCCACCCCACTACCAATAGCAACAGAATCACAGAAATGTTTGGGTTGGAAGCAACCTTGAAAATCATCTACTTCCAACCCCCTGCCTTGGGCAGGGACACCTTCCACTATCCCAGGCTGCTCCAAGCCTTGTCCAACCTGGCCTTGGATGCTTCCAGGGATCCAGGGGCAGCCACAGCTTCTCTGGGCAGGCACCCTGTACCAGGGCTTCACCACCCTCACAGGGAACATTTTCTTCTTCTGATTTAATCTAAATGCAGCCTCCTTCAGGTTAAGGCCATTCCCCCTTGTCCTATCACTCCAAACCCTTGTGGAAAGTCTCTCTCCCGCTCTCTCCAAAGCTCCCTCTAAGTCATGGAAGGTTTCTGTAAGGTCTCTTTGAAGCTTTTACTTCTCCCTTTTCTACATTTTTTCCCTACATTTTCCCTACATCCCTACATTCTCTAGTCCCTTTTCTACCTTTTTTCCACCATCTGCCTCATCTGCTACTGTTCCCTGCAAAGAATGTCGTGGCTGATCAGCTGCGGGTGCACAAGTTCTTACTGTCTGACACCAGATTTTGGAACTGTGATTTACCTAACAGTAGGGCACGTGCCAAAATTCCTGGATTGCTTTAGAATGACAACACAGAATCAGGGAAGAGTTTTGGTTGTAAGGACCTTAAAGAGCATCTCATTCCAACTCTTCCCTGGACCATGCAAGTTGTTCAGACTGAGATTTTTAAAGACCTTGGTGTGTGTTATGTCTAGTAGCATTTTCAGGAGAACATTGGTTCTAATGTTTTTTTTTATTATTATTATTATTATTATTATTATTATTATTATTATTATTATTATTATTTTAGTTCTTAGGAACTTGAGATCTGAGCAAATATTTCTGTCTTTAGTACTCTCCTGAACACTGCCTCATGTTCCTCCAACTTCCTTGTTGACTCCTTGTTTCCTTTGAAAACCACAGAGTGATATGGGAAAAGGTTTAGGTCCTACTACTTTCTGAAATGGCCCATGGTGCCTTTTAATGAAGACTTCCCTCACATTTCAGGGTAAAGCTGAATTAATTCAGCTTTTCATAAGGCAATGAAATATGAATTAACTTAAGGAATATAAAGCCATAGCTTTTACATTATCACAGTCCCGTGAGAGAGCTGGCTTGCAGGCCTTTCTTTAATTGTTTTGTGTGAGCTGGAACAGTTTCAAAAGCACTATTCCACACCATCCTATTGTTTCAGGAACAGCAAAATCTTCAAGGAAGTAGAAAGTCTGAGTGCAGTCCCAAAACAGACATTAAACCTCTCTCTGCTGGTTATGAGGGGTGTACCACCCTTCTGAGAGGTTTTGCCCTGTTGTGGGGATGAAGGGCTGAGTAAAACTGAGTCTAAAGTCTCCTCTTTGTAGCGTTAGACGTCTTTTCCAAACTTTGAGATTCTGTGTGTTGCTGGTAAGGAAAAGAGAGGAGTAGATTGGTGTACTGCTTCTGCTGCCAGCAAGGATGGGATGTGCAAGAGAAATTCATGAGTTTCCACTTGATCAGACCCTCTCTCCCATCTCAGCAGCCTCAATGAACCTGGTTTTCAAATGTGTGTACCTTAAGTAAAATATTTTCTGTGATGGTAGGCTGAGCACCTTCCTGGCTTTCTCAGGCCTGGTTTATGCTGGCCTGTTGTGGTTATTTGGTGTTAGGAAAAGCTTCCCAGCTGGTCTTCCAGGTAAGGTGGGTTCCTCACCTGTGTTCACAATTCCTTTTTTAATGTTCACTGTTCAATCTCATCTGTTCTCCTTGAGCTTCTCACTTGTGACCTCACAGTTCTCTGACCAAAATCCACCAGGACCTGAAGGACAGAGCTGTGTGAGCCCTAAATGTTAGATCAGCCTAAAAGTCTTGGGTTCGAGTGTTTTGTGTGTTTCTTTGTTTTTATTTTGGCCTACTAAAGGAGAAACAGATTGAATGGGGAAAAAATAAATAAATAAAGTCCAAGAGACAGGGTTGTACTTCCCCCTCTTCCCTGTCCCCAAACCAAATTCATGAACTGAGCACCCAGACAAGTCACAGGCTCTGGGAATTACCAGACAGACCCCATGCGCTTTTCTGGCTCAGCTTATTCCTGAATATTACTTTTCTCTTTCCGTTTTCCTCTCTCTCAGGGCACCTTGCCCATTTCCTAATGCTCTGAAATCTCTTTCTACGTGGCCAGGCATTTTGTTTTAATTTTTTTTAATGAATTCAGCTCAGCGCCCACACATCCCCTTAACCGTGGATTTGTACCCTCAAGAGAAGACATGGAGAGATGTTGATGTTTTTGGCTGGCATTCATGCCCTCAGTACCCATTTTTTTTTTTAATTTTTTTTTAGGTTTTTTTATGAATATACATGTTTTCTTGGCTGCTTGCACCGGAGCCCATCTGTTAGAATGGCATAGTTCCTGCTCACAAGTGGAATCAGACCCTAGCTGGAGGGGGCGGGTTTCAGGCAGTGCTGGGTTTTTCAGCAGCAGGACCCCTCCAGGAAGGAGCTCCCCTGTGCCAGCACTGGCACCACCTGCCTCCCTCCACATCCGTGCACCAGTTGACACCATGGCACCGAAGGCCAGCGGGGCTAAATGGGTTAGGGGAGGAAGGCTCAGGGCTTGGGGGCTGCCAGGAAAACCACTGGTGTTGGAACAGCGTCCCAGCATGGACATGGGATGCTTTAAAAAACCCACATGTATCCAATAACTGAAAAGGGAAACAACACTCGTGTGAGACGAAGCAGGAGACACCAATTCCTAGACAGTTCAGGGCGTCAGCTGAGATCTGAGGAGCTGATTTTTGTGTGTTTGAATAGACATCCGAGACAAATGGCTCGGGGTTGGAGGAAGGGCTGTTTGCCGGCGACACACGGTAANTTCCCTGGACCATGCAAGTTGTTCAGACTGAGATTTTTAAAGACCTTGGTGTGTGTTATGTCTAGTAGCATTTTCAGGAGAACATTGGTTCTAATGTTTTTTTTT
>VYZR01046427.1:28049-40067 GCA_013400675.1 Oxylabes madagascariensis
GACTACTTTAGTACCTTCTCAGTATTCCTCTGGATGTTCTACTCTGCATGATGTGACCATATTTCTGGTGATTTGCTCAAACCTAATGAAAGAGCTTTTTACAGCACTGGCAATGAAAGTTCACCTCAAATTATCCAGAAACTATCCTCAGTATAAAATCAATTTTCTCTGCCTCATATAGTCTATTGTCTTGATAGTCTCTTTTTTATCAAATCAAATATTTCCTGCTTTTAATAGGCTACTGAGTCTTAAAGCACAACCTCTACCTCGGAAACACCACAATCTTTAAACAACTTCTGGAGACAATCCCCATCATTCTCATTGCTTAGCTGCAGCTCTAAATCTTCAACCTGTTTCCATCTCCTTCTTAATCTCAATACCTCTTTTGTTCAATTTTATATCACCTGATTTTTTTCCTGGAAGAAAAGAAAAGAAAAAATTCTGCTGTACTGCAGGAAAACCCATCTCACAGCTCAAATCAATTTGTGATATTTAAACACTGTTATTTCATTTAAATTGAGCAGTTGTTAAATATTAATGCTAGGTGTACAAAGAAAGCAGTCCTGGTTGTGTTTCTTTTTTCTGTGTCAATTTTCTCTCCTGAGAGCACAGAGAGCAAATAATGTAACTAAAATCATAGAAATCATTAAGGTTGGAAAAACCCTCTAAGGCCATCAAGTCCAACCATTAACCCAGCATTGCCAGGTCCACCACTAAACCATGTCCCTCAGTTCCACATCAACACATTTTTTGAGCACTTCCAGGAAAAGTGACTCCACCATTTCCCTGGACAGCCTGTTCTAGATTCAGTGCAAAGCCATGGTGGGTGTGATTTTATACCATATATTCATCTTGGAGGTTTGTGCAAGTTAAGAAGCAATATCCCCATTCAAATATAATAATGTACTTTATCTGTACAGTCAAATTATCTGGAAAATTCTGAAGATGGAAGGGGAGAATGATGTTGAATCCCACTGAAATCTCGAATACTCCCATATTCCATGATTGCCTTCATGCTACACATTAAATTTGTGATATCACAGTTGCATTGTCCTCATTATATCATGTGGCTCCTTTATATAGAGCCATTTTTTCTAGTATGATGGGAATAAAGTTTCACTTTTGTTTCTTGGGATTCAGTTTTCTGGAGATACTTGTCAGTACATTGGGCACAAAAGGCAGGGACTCTTCCACCCCACAAACTAAGATCACAATTTGTACAAGAAATGTCCAACCACCAAAGTTTATTGAGACCTCTATGATCACGCTGAGGGTTGTCTTTTGATAGCTGAAAGTGGAAACGTATATTTATTTCTGGTAAAATAAACAGGATACAACCCCATAAGGGGACAGTAATTAACAACTAATGTGCTAATCACGATGTGTTATGTACCAAGAGACACATTTTTTCTTTAATAAAATTACTCTATGTTGGAAAAAGTGAAAAGGCCAAGTCCTAGATCTCATACCTCTTTCACCTCCTCTAATTTGTGCAGCTTCCACTGGTCCAAGAACCTATCAAGACCTGTTGCAGGACAAAATAGAAAATGGGAATTGAAGAATGATGGAGATTTTCCGAAAGTGAGATCTGTAGGAGTAAGTAAAAATCCAGTGGTATCCTATGTGCAGTTAAATGTGAGTGGACAGAGGACTGGAGGACATTCCCATCGGTGCATGGAGAGAGCAACCCTGAGTTGTTAATTACTGTCCCCTTATGGGGTTGTATCCTGTTTATTTTACCAGAAATAAATATACGTTTCCACTTTCAGCCATCAAAAGACAACCCTCAGCGTGATCATAGAGGTCTCAATAAACTTTGGTGGTTGGACATTTCTTGTACAAATTGTGATCTTAGTTTGTGCAAGTTAAGAAGCAATATCCCCATTCAAATATAATAATGTACTTTATCTGTACAGTCAAATTATCTGGAAAATTCTGAAGATGGAAGGGGAGAATGATGTTGAATCCCACTGAAATCTTGAATACTCCCATATTCCATGATTGCCTTCATGCTACACATTAAATTTGTGATATCACAGTTGCATTGTCCTCATTATATCATGTGGCTCCTTTATATAGAGCCATTTTTTCTAGTATGATGGGAATAAAGTTTCACTTTTGTTTCTTGGGATTCAGTTTTCTTGAGATACTTGTCAGTACATTGGGCACAAAAGGCAGGGACTCTTCCACCCCACAAACTAAGATCACAATTTGTACAAGAAATGTCCAACCACCAAAGTTTATTGAGACCTCTATGATCACGCTGAGGGTTGTCTTTTGATAGCTGAAAGTGGAAACGTATATTTATTTCTGGTAAAATAAACAGCATACAACCCCATAAGGGGACAGTAATTAACAACTAATGTGCTAATCACAGTGTGTTATGTACCAAGAGACACATTTTTTCTTTTGTGAAATTACTCTATGTTGGAAAAAGTGAAAAGGCCAAGTCCTGGATCTCATACCTCTTCCACCTCCTCTTATTTGTGCAGCTTCCACTGGTCCAAGAACCTATCAAGACCTGTTGCAGAACAAAATAGAAAATGGGGATTGAAGAATGATGGAGATTTTCTGAAAGTGAGATCTGTAGGAGTAAGTAAAAATCCAGTGGTATCCTATGTGCAGTTAAATGTGAGTGGACAGAGGACTGGAGGACATTCCCATCGGTGCATGGAGAGAGCAACCCTGAGTTGTCAGGAGTGGACAGAGCACTGACCTCAGAGGCTTTTGCCATCTCTAATTCTAATGGTTCCTGGAGCTGCATAGCTTAGAAATACCGGGACATGTATTCAAATGATTCGTGAGGTTTGAACATCCAAGGAATGCTTCAGCTGTTGTGACACCCTGTAATGGGCTTGGCGCAGAGAAGGCAGGAAAAGCAAACCATCCTCTTGGCCTGGATTTGCAAGAAAAGGCTCTGCTTTCTCCCACTGATGAAAGCTGTCATTTCTCCTGTGGTTCCCAGTGTGTGCCACTGGCAGAGAGGAGGGAGAAGGAAAAGGGGGAAAAAAAAAGAAATGAAAAAAAAAAAAAAAAGAAAGAAAACCTCAAATTCCAAAAGTCATCATAACAAACTTGCCGCTGAGTGAAGTTGCTGTTTGACTGAGCGTGGTGACTGCTGTGCTGTGACAGATCCTGTCAGGGAGGCACTGCCCCAGCTTGCAGGTGTAAGCATGACCTATCAAACTGAATGGGAGCTGACAGAAGGGATTTCTGCAACGTGAAACGGAGAGCTGACATGAAAACAGTGACGTGTGAGGGACCGAATCACCGCGAGCGCAACTGTCACAGATGATGTCCAGAGAAATGACAGGAGTATACTAACTTTACTTGATGTCAGTTTAGTTGTCCTTTGTGTTTGGAAGAGTAACTGCTAGGAAGGGAAAAAATTATAAAACATACAAGGGAGAAAAAAAAGCAGCAAAAAATCCACATGCACATCCATTTCAGCTCAACATCCAAAGCAGGTTTTACATCTTCTTGCGATATTATTAGCATAAACAATTTTATTTGTTGGATTTTTTTGACATGCCTACTTCTGGCTAGAATCGTAGGTTTATATAAACTATTTTAAGACTGATATTTTATTAGCCTACTGGCAATACCAACAAAGACCTGCTACAACCACTGCTATCAGCCAACTACTGCTACTTCTACAAAGATGAAATCAGTTACCTTTTCACAGCAAGAAGTGTATATTTTCAGTATTTTCTGAGTACAAAAATTAAAACTGTTCCCTACGATATCTAAAGTTTTTGTCACATTGTTTTGCAGACTTACTGCATTGAAAACACTTTGTTCCTCCTCCTGCCATGCTTTTGGGTAGCTCTTCAACTCTCCAGGCCGCGAGCAATCTCTTCCTTGCACTTTTCTAAGTACAATAAAATCTCATCTAGAGCAGCCATCTCTAGTCTGTGTCTCATGAAAATTGACCCACTGTAGAGGTGAAATGGTTTAAACATGATGAGATTACAAAAAACCCATAAAACTTCTCATCTTTTTGTGGATTATTCATCCTGACTGGGAGTGTGGATGTTGGACAAACTCTAAAGGCTCCGTAGTTCAAGAGACAGGAGAGGAGTCACAACCTCCCTGCTGCCCCTGCCTGTGCCAGGCTGGATGGCAGGATTGACACGAAGGCAGTGAGGTGTGAAGGCAGCCCTTGAAAGGAAAAAGGCTCCCACTTCTCCCATGGTTTCAACTAGAACACCCCAAAAGCATTTCTCCAAGCCTGAGAGCAAAGTGGATTCTAAAATCCTTCTTTCCTCTGTGACCAAAGTAGATCCAATCCCATATTCTTATTTTTTCTGAGCAAGCAGATACTGCCCAGGACAAATTACAGATGATGAGTAAAATATAGACTGAGAACCCCAAATGGTAAATTTCTTATTCTGTTGCCTTTGTGATTTGATGTGGTTCAAAAACCAGCCAACCAACCAACCAGACAAGGAACCCCCAAATTCAAACCACTTCATTGAGGTCAGCTTCATATAACAGAAGAGCAGAGTTTATTAAAATTGATATTTTCAAATGAGACCAGAATTTAAATTTCAAGGACGGGTTGGATGTGTCTTAGAGCAACCTGGTCTAGTGGAAGGTGTCCCTGTCCATGGCAGGGGTGGGATGAGATGAGCTTTAAGGTCCCTTCCAACCCAAACCATTCTGGGACTCTGGGATTCTACGGATGGGGATAAGCAGAATATTTTTGTCTGACCTTGGATGAGTCCCTTTCTCTTCCTTCACCTTTTCTCACTGGATCTCAGCTGCTTGATGGAGAGATCCATTTTCTTTCCGAGTCAAATTCCAAGTCTACAGAAGTCTGAAAGAGTATTTCCATTGATATCTCAGGGCTCTGGACCAGCCCATCAGGAATTGTGCCATGCCTCGTTCAGATGTGGAAAAATTACATTTGAGGCCTCCAAATGCTCCTGCGTTGTAAATAATAGTCAACATTTCATCAAATTAATTCAGCTGGCTATCAAATCAGATCAGGCGTACCGCTGATCAAAGCCTGAAATGTTTGTTTATAGGCACTGTCTTTATTTTCATTTGTTCCAGTTGAGGAGGAAAAAAAGCCAAAAATTAAGAAATGTCTTAGAAGGTAGAATTTCAGAAGCATTTTCTTTCAAAAAATTAATACAACCTTATTAAATTTATATATATACAGAGCCTGAAATGTCTTTTTTTTCAGTTGAATGACATATTGAAGCAAAACAGATAAAATTATTAATTTTGAAACTATTGAAACAGTGTCAAATTATTCTTGATGTGCTGGATTTTGTTGAATTACCATGCATCAACATTATGTTAGAATTTAGTGAACCCCCTATTTTCTGACAGAAAACGATTTTATCCAAAACCAATTGAGTCTTTTCTAACACCAATTAATTCTCATCATAGAACAAATCGCATAATAAATGGTACATGTGATCAAAGGTCTAACAAATTGCTCAGAAATGCTGAGATTATATAATAGATTTTCTTTCTTTGGGAATCATAGCAGATATGGTGCCAGCCACAATATGATAAAAGACTTGGAAGAAACAAACTACCTGTAAACATTTCCCATTCATTATCTTGAGTTTCTGCTACCGTGTGACAAATCATTAGTCGTAGTGTAAGGCAAGCTTTAAAAATGTAATTACTTAATCATGCAGTTAGTTCCCCATCAATCCTACCAGCACTTGTTCTTAACCAGCTTTAAAGAACAAAATTAGGAGTAATTTGTAAGCAAAAGTAATTGAGGGAAGGCTGATATTGCCAAGGTGTTGACAGCGCTGCACATGGTGTTTTTTTCTTTTAATTCCCTTGCAAAGCAGTGGTCTGCAAACTTTACTGAACAGCACTGCTGGCTGGTGGAGCCTTAAAACATGTCCTGGTGTCCCAGGACTGCGGTCAGGAAAGGGAATTGTCCTCACTTTGTGTCACCACCTTCATGGGCAGCAGAAGGGAGGCATGGGATGAAGAACGGTCCATGAGACCTGGATATTAGTCCTGTTTGGATTTCAGAGATTGTAGCATCAGTAACAGCACAGAACCAGAAAAGGGAAAGGATATGTTGAGAGCAAGAAGAAACAGAGCTTGTAGTCAGTGGATGTTAGATTTCATAAAACTCCTGGGGATCTAAAATATGGTAAAGTAAAAATGGGTGGTGAATGGAAATTTTTTAATGTGATCTGTTTCACTGGAGAGTGTACATTAATCAAAGCTTGAACTATCAGAAGGAAAAGTATTTTCATCCTCTTTTCACCTGTGAAAATTCTGAAAAAAGATTTGAAATTATTCAACAGTCTGGTCTTGTCATTGGCAAGGATGAAAAAGTCTAGTGCCCTGATTTTAATCAACTTGTGAACTGTAGTGTCTGCATATGGAAAAAACAGTGTGGCCAGCAGGACCAGGGCAGGGATTGTCCTTCTGTGCTGGGCACTGGTGAGGCCACACCTTGAGTCCTGTGTCCAGTTCAGGGCCCCTCTGTTCAGGAAAGACCTGGAGGGGCTGGAGTGTGTCCAGGGAGGGGAATGGAGCTGGGGAAGGGGCTGGAGCACCAGGAGCAGCTGAGGGAGCTGGGAAAGGGGCTCAGCCTGGAGAAAAGGAGGCTCAAGAAGGACCTTCTGGCTCTGCACAGCTCCCTGACAGGAGGGGACAGCCAGGAGGGGTGCGGTTCTGCTCCTGGGGAACAGGGACAGAACAAGAGGAAAGGACATCAGGCTGTGCAAATATTTATGAAATCAGGCAGGAAAATTAAAAATCAGATTTAAAACAAAATAAACAAACAAAAAATCAGATGAATTTTTTGCAAGATTTCTTCTACTGGGGAAGATTAAGTTTCCGTGCAGGATACTGCAGAAGGAGTTAGACTGTTCAGGGAGATTCCTCTGCATCTGTCAAATATGCCATGGAGGAGAAAAAAACTAAGAATAGCCAAGTCAAATGGAAAAATAAAAGTGGAGCTTTCCAAAGGAAACTTGCCTACTTTCTATCAAATAGTTCATGAAAACTTATTTCAAGACGTGTCTCTTCTGAAAATTGGTTACTTCTTTTAGGGAAATTTGGTCCTAGTTTGGGGGGAGGAACTGTTGGCTCAGTTTTCACATTTTTGCAGCAGCCAGCAAGGCATGATGAACTAAGGAAAGAACAAAATTAAGTTTTCTCCTACTGCAATCTACATCCTCCCAAATGCTTGCAGGGATACAATGGAAGAGAGTGGTTTTTCAGGAAAGAGAATCCTTCTGGTCAGTGATGAGGGCTGGAGAAGGGTATTCAGAGGGAATGTGATCTGAAGAAGAAGGTAGAAATGGCTGGTGAAGGTTAAAGTTCACTTGTGGAAGGTGTCTCCATCCCAGCTTAACTGAAACTAATTAAGCGAGATTGCAACGCATTTCTTTTAAATAATTGTGCCTGTGGGTTTATTTAGGACATAATGTTGAACGATCTCTAAAGGCACAGTCCTTGTTGCACCTGATACGATCTCAGTGTGTTTGTGTCTGCCACCCCTTGTCTCCACCAAGGGTTGGGAGATTTAATAAGAACCACACAATCAGCTCATCTCAATAACTTCTAAATTACTTGAAACTCTGGCTATTAAAATCTTGCCTTTTTCCCATAAATAGGGAGGGAACAGAAGGAAGGCAAGGGGATAGGGCAAGGGGAATTTGGCTTCAAAATGTAAGAAGATATATTTAGATGAGATATTAGGAAGAAATTTTTCCTTGTAAGGGTTGGGAGGCCCTGGCACAGGTTGTCCAGAGAAGCTGTGGCTGCCCCTGGACAGGACTTGGAGGAATCTAATCTGGTGGAAAGAGTCCCTGGCCATGGAAGGATGGTCGGAACCCATTGGTCTTTGAGGTCCTTTTCAACCCAAACCATTCCAGGGTTCCATGAAGTGCTGCACACTCACAACTCCAGCGTGGTGCTTTGCATCATGGCATTTCCGAGGGATGGAGGAAATCATCCCAAGCAATGCACTCAGGTAATGGAGCTTCTTTTCCTTAGAGATATTGTGTGGGTGGACCATGATTTGCATTTGCTGTTATAACCAGCAGGTATTTCAGCAACAGAAACAAGAGTACGTGCCTCAAAGGAGGGGGAACATATGAGGCATTTAAGGAAGGATGAGCCAACTTGACACCTCCAAAACCAAGGGAAAAGGCAAAGTGAACAAAACCCATTTGCTCCTCATGCACTCTCACCCCAAACTCCATGCTTCCTGAACTCTAAGGATGGGTCTTGTTTAAACACTACATAATGTGATGGTACCCAGTATTTAATAAAAGCACTGAAACTCTTTCACAGTGGCACAGATTCACTTGCTGAACATGTCATGAGGCAAAATTTTATAGGCATTGTAAAATCTTTTTACCACACACAGCTGCATTACCCAAAATGACTCAAATCTGCAGGGCATCTGAAACACACACTACAGCAATAATAGGCTTTGCTGCTTAAAAAGTGATTATGACTAATGCACAAAAACAATTATCACCAAGCTTAATTGCCAAGGATTAAGTACAGTATATATATGCATATAACTATGCATACATACATTTAAATTTATTTCATATACATTGATTCCATATTTAAGATCTTACTAGGAAAGAGGATCTAAAAAAAATAAAGATGAGGGCAATATGGGTATTTCAGGAGGAAAAAAAGAGAAAGGAATATAAAGCAAAAAATAACCCCACAAAACCCAGAAAGAGCTTGTTCAACAGAAGATATGGAAGTCAGCCAGAAAGCACAGACAGTGATCTGAGTGTTAAGGGTGAAGAGGGGTTTACTAAGAATGATTATATTGAGTTCTGTTGGAGCTGAATGTTCACTGACAGCATTCTCATTTTGGGAGTGATCTGCAATGGATCCGCAGGTGAAGACTGCAAAACATGAAAAAGGTTAAACTCTATTTATTCCCTGCATATATGTCCCCATCTTCCAAGAGCATAAATTTTAAGAGAGTTTATAAGCCAGAAGTGCAACCTGTGTCTTTATTTATTTCCTTCCTTGGAAGTTTCCAAGGTCAAGTTGGACAGGTCTTGGAGCAAACTGGTTTAGTGGAAAGTGTCCCTGCCATGGCAGAGGATGGAATGAAATTAATATTAAGATCTCTTCCACCCAAACTGTTCTATCTTCTATGATTTCTAAAGTCTGAATTAACTTGTTTTTCATTATTTTTTTCCAGCTGCTTTATGTAAGATCTTATATTTTTTCCCTCAATAACCATATTGTCACGAACTTCCACTTCTAAATTTTCTGCCTCGTGTACTGATATTCTTCCAGGCTGTCGAGATTGTCTGGCAGCATGATCTGGAGAAAGGTGATGTATTCCTACACTGGCTAAATCCAGGACAGCACATAGCATTTCACACCTGGCTGCTGCCCAGCCCCACCAGATCCAGTCAATTCAGTGTACGTATGTATAAACTTTTCCTATAAACCAACAGAACAGGTACCAACTGCATTATTACAATCATTGTTTGAAGATGTTATTGTTATTTTTTCTGAGCTTCCAGCTGTGATAGTCCTTAAAGAAAGAGGCAGTTGTGATTAAAGCAGAAACAATTAGGAAAAATGAGCTAAACCCTCAACTGTTGCCAGCTTCATTGACTTCAAGAAAATTAGGTCAAGTGATGTCAATTGGGGGCCCCACCAGTTGAGTTATCTCTTCCTTCTGCTTCAGGCTTTTGCTGTGACCTTCAGTAATTACACCATGCAGCAGGCACGCAAGTGGAGAGACTAAGTTGTTTAAAATGAGGTGGATGAAACAGAAAAAAAAAAAAATACAATGATTATTATTAGTATGAATTGCAGTAAGGCCCATAGGCTGGAAAAGGCAATATTTGTAGAGTGCAATCAAACATGGATAGGATGATGCCTGGGAACACTCTGTTCCACCAGCAAGGCTCTGCCAAGCAATCCTTTCACCCCTGGCTGTGGATCACTGTGTTAATAACTGTGTCAAGGCTTCCTTGATTGTGCTGCTACAGATGAGTCGTTTGATGCAGCTTTAGACTCTGAGACTGCCTTTGAATTAGCAAACCTGCAGCAGCAGGTCAGTGGCACAGTGTATCTCCTCCCATTAAATCCTTAGCACAGCCACTGGATTGTGTTCAGCTGTATTTTTACAGATAAACTCACATGAATGGTTTGGGCAACAGCACTGGAGCACTTCCCATCAGTAATTTGGATTTGAGGGTGACAGTGACTGTGTGTGCGGACATAAACACTGCTGTGCCACGTGCTCTGACTCCCAGAATGGTCCCTGGCTCTATTTAAATATGCAACATATGAAGCTGAAGAAAATCCAGTGTAGCTCTGTGATTCCTGTTTATACTTAGATATCTCCTATTGAAAACTGAGGTTCCTGAATTTATGGTGGACAATAATTACATATTGACATAACGACCGGCAAAATATAGGCATTCTGCTTGGCTGCTCTACAGGTATGGATCTTAGGATTGTTTTTGATGGATTTATTCTTTTTTGAATAATTAGAATGCCAAAAATTTGGGGCCCATAGTGATGGCTCATTACTTATATTTTATTAAAGATTTATTTCACGTAATCTAAAATTTAGGCATGTGATATTAACTCAACTGCTGCTACAGTGGAAGGAGAGACAGACTTCTTCAGAAAAAAATTTGCCCACATCTCTTAGATGTTTCTGTCCAGATGGGACAAATTTCCTTCTGGATGTGCACATCCTCCTCTATCAACCTTTAAGGGAGACCAGATGACTTGCTTGGAATGTATGCCTGGTGTCTTAATGATAAAATTAAGGAATTAATCACATTCACAGACCTGGAGTTCACTAAAGGAGGCTAGAACTTCCAAAGCCCTATGAAAATTAATGGAAATTAGGTGTTTAAAGCCAAAATTTGGGTAGATAAGGACTGATTCTCCTAGAGAAATACAGATTTTTTTCTGTTTTTGTTTTTTTTTTTCTTTCCAATCAGGCCCCCTCCACATGACATTCTGGTTAGGGAGATCTACATCTTGAACTTTTGATATCTTAAATGTTGAAATTCAGTTGTTTGGAAACCAGAGGAAAAGTTATGCAAAGCCTAAAAAAGTTAAAATTTGTTGTTCATAGACTTTTAAATATATTTATGTGAGCTTTTTCATATTCATGTTATATTTAAAAAATTAATTCAATTTTTTTTTTAGCAGTTATAAGCTGGACCCTTCTTGTTAAAAATTTGGTGTCTTTTAAAAATTCAAAGTTTGAGAAAATGTCAGCAGAAAAACCTGATATTTTAGTCAAAGACTGCTGTGTTTTGCATTTTTGATGGAAAAAAAAAAAAACAACCCAGGAAAATATTTATTAGCTCTTTAGGAGAACATCTGTTTGTGATTGACTTAAGTCATTAGTCTGGTGTTTTTGTTTTGCCTTTTTTTTTTTCCTCTTGAGAACCAATCTTCAATCTTGTTTCTATCCTTTCTAATAAAAATCTCCGATTTTCCTCTATCAGTTTTGAAGAGACCAAAATGCTCCATTTTCACAAGGGGGAGAAAATAGCAGTGATTAAGTCGAGCTCTACACCTCTCAATAGAAAACATATTTTTTATGGAAAGCGGCCACAGCTGCACATAACAACATGCATTAGTGCATCTTGCAGGGAAATGAAATCGAACAGCAAGACACGATCATAAGCCTATCTTGGAGTGTAGTCAATTTGTCCAGTAAATATTGTGGCATTAACAGTTTTATTTGTTGATCATTTCTGATGTTAATGGTAATGGGCCCCTTTGGTATTGGGATATTTATGTCTGACAGCATGGTGCAATTTACATTAATAAGACTCATTAATTTCAGATGGTTTCTACTATGGAGGAAGGAAATATTAGAAGTGTTTTGTGGTGGTTTTTTTTCAGCATTAGTCTCTCTCTCCATGCAGCACAGAGCCACTAAGCTACATGGCTGTACAACAATGAATGCTCCCTTGTTGTTGCTATTAATGATTTCGTTGCTCGCCAAAGTTGAGGATAGCTGCTTCTTGAGGGAACTATCTTGCTTCCACATTT
>VYZR01046433.1:8568-26149 GCA_013400675.1 Oxylabes madagascariensis
TTTTTTTTTTTTTTTTTTAAAGTGTCCTTAAAATGCTGGGAATGACAGAATTATTTCTTTTTAACTGTTTAGAATTGGAAACTGCAATGCATTTTTGTGGTATATATGTGTTAAGCTGATGATGTGGACAGTGAACTTGCAAGTCTTCAATAGTTTCATATGCCAGATAGTTGCAGATGTTTCTAGGCAGCTGGGCCTACGAGAGAGCTCACTGCTACTATTGTCCCAACTTGTTCCACTGCTAAAAATATGTAACAACATTCCTTGCTGTCTTATTAATAACTGTAATACAATATAAAGTTAATATAACGCAATCCAGGTTGTGTGGAAAGTGATGACAGAGGTGTAAGTAGCAGGCATTCTCTCCTCTGAGCTGGTAATGAAGTAATATCTTAGCACATGGGTACAGCCTACTGAAGCAGCATTTACCAAAGGAACTGTAGAGTCCCAGCCCAGACCACTTCAGGTCACTCAAAAATACAAAATACCTTTTGAAAGAGTCGAGGTACCAACCTGTCCTGGCTGAATTCCAGCCAGAGAAATGGACTGTAAAACCAAGCAGGGTTGTCATCCATCATAATGTGATGGATGGGTGAGTTACAGCCCGGCTGCCATGCATACATTTCCACAAAGGTTGTAATGCTCAGTGTCACAAACCAGCGAGTGAGATCAGACAGAAAGAAAAGGGACACTCATTTAGACCCTAATTAATGGCAAAGTAGGATGGCTGTGGATGCACTAGGGAGTGAAAACTCTTCTAAAACATTGTGAGAACTTTTGTTCTTATTTAGAACAACACAGGAAGAAGAAGAGGAGATTGCAACATGCTAAGTACCACATCTCTGACTATTCCTTTACAAACATAGATATGAGCTGCAGTTATCTTAGTTTCTTGCTCAGTTTAATGCACTAGTAATCTTCACACAAGAAGAATTTGGATGAAATGAGGTATCTACAAACTTGTTTAGAGAGAAAGCATCAAAATTTGGAACTGCAAGTACAATATTTGTGATAGGATAACATCAAGGTCAGACTTCTTCCTATTAATCTCCTTTCTTTGACTAAGAATCTCCAGGAGACACAGGGTGATGCAAATTTTCAGAGGCTGCATTTGAACAATCTGTGATTTAAAAATTCATGGAATCCTGAGAACTACCAGCACACTCGCTCCTATCATTCTTGACACAGAGCTCTACAAAGGCTCTTGAGTCAAACTCACTGACTTGCAAGAGAGGTGTCCAGGAATTGAATCTCTGGGATAGATCTGTGTCTCTGCTTTTACAACACAGCTTTTAAGCCTAGATAAAACAACTGAACTGAACTACAACTTGTCCAAACCGCAACTTGTCAGAAGAACTTTGCAAGAACTTCAAAGTCATCTTACCTTAAAGTGCCAGAGGTAAAGCCAGGCATTTGACAATTACTTTGTATCTGTTCTACAGGTATTTCTTCTCCTTTGAAGGCCCACACCGCAGAAGACAGCAAGGTGTTGGAGACTGAGAAGCTTTTCACAGTTGTGCTTTAGGGCGGCTGTTTATAATCCCCCAGAAAAGTGTGCTTCACACAAGACTCTGATGCAGCTTGTGCTGTCATGTCAGGAGACAGAGCAGTATCCGACACCCGCTCTGCCCTCACAAATAATTCCCTATAAAATTCAAGCACACGAGACTGCTACAGGGTCAATCTCTTGAAGCACAGGAATTTGTCAGCTCCAGAAATACTTGACTAGAGTCAGAATACTTTGGAAACCTTTTGGAAACAACCTTTGTCTTAAATCCCCTCTTGTCTCGAAGGATGAAAAAAGGCTGATGTCCACCTGCCTCAGGGAGAATATGAAAGACCTTGTGTCTTGACAGCCCCCTCACCTACAATATTTCCCAGTCCTCAGCAGCAACACTCGCAGAAGATATCAGCCAGTTTCCCTTAAGTGTGGGTTCGTTCCCCGGGGAAAATTACAATAGTCCACTTCCATCTTCTATTCTTCGCTCCCATTAACAACAATGACTAACCCAAAAATGCTCTTGTCAGAGAAGAGCTGCTCTATTTACCAGTACCTCCATCAGGATTCAAACCATACTTTCTTCTTTTTCTGCCTAGCCTCTGTGGACCAACACATTATTACTTAATGCCAAGGAAACCCAGGGAAGAGGAACCAGCTGGTAGGTTTACCGCTCTCAGAAAACTTGAGGCTGTTGCCAGGATATAGCCTGGCACGGAGCTCAATGCCAGAGCTGAGCTCCATGCCAGGACACAACCAGGGGAACTACTCCTGCTATCAGTTTACATCACACCATGCCTCAGAGTGAGCCCTGGCTTTAATGTAAGGCTAAATCGCAGCAGCTGAAGATGGAAATGTGGATGGCTTCTTTATGAATGAAATTCCCAAATCCTTCTAGCACTCACTGGATTTATTTGCTTGTACCACTGTTTTCTGAATGACACTGTTCTTAATTACAAATTCTTGGAAGGGATTTAAACACAGAAGTTGTCTCCAGTTTTCTCAAAGGGAACAGGAGGTCAAAACAATTATCCTTATTGCACTATAACTCTCCTTTACACCATCACCACCAGTACACCATACACATGGAAAGATTTTTTGTTGTTGTTTTCCTTTGTTACACAAAGTATTTCAATTACGTTTTCTTGATAAATAAGGCAGCGTGATGTCCTATATTATTGTAAAGATGTATTTCTTACAGAGCCGACCCAACACTGAGTGCTACTGTAGCACATGAAAACAGACTATGGCAACATACTCAGCATGCTGTAATTATGTGAATAAGTTATAATGAAGAAGATCTCTAAAAAAAGCACACCATTTGACACTGGCCATGTATATATAGCTACTCTCCTGAGCGACCCTATGTCAGCAAGTTATAAGTATCAAGTAACTCAAAGCAATTCAAAACCAACAAACCCAATGTACTGAATTAGATTCAAAGAGCATTATTGGCACAGGGCCTGAGCCACCAAATTAGACCCAGTTCTGAATTTTCCCAAGGTTCACAGAAATGGACAAAAGGGACATCTGAAGTCAGAGTCCAAGCTAGATCCAGTTCTATTTCATACAACAGACAGTAAGAGTGACCTAAAATCCTCATAAACAATAAAAGCCAAATTCAAAATGGCATCTTAGGCAGCCAAATCAATATAGGCAAACCACAAAAACTCTGCAACGTGGCGTAGTTACTCAGCAAGAATTTGTAGATGTGGCTAAAAATACTGTAACAGAATTTGTGGTACTTCATTGCATCGTCAGCTAGGATGGTGTGTTATCATCTAGGACCAAATCACTCATAACCACGGGGACAGCTGAAACAAGCATTCCTGATGGCAGTGCCCTGCCTCATGAGGCTCAGTGTGCATGCCAGACAGAACAGAGCACAACCTAATGAACAGCAAGCTGCTGCATCCAGAGATAGAGATGTAGAGAAAAATATGTGCACAGAGAGAAGCAGGGAAAAAAAGAGGGAGGAGGATACAAGTAGGCACTCAATTCCAAGTGAAAGAAAGATTGCAGAGACTCTTCTTATCAGTTTTCCCTATCAACCAGCTTAGGTGCTCCACATTATTCAGTGTAGTAAAAACCATCCCAGACGTTACTCTCAGAACTCAGTTTCTTAACTTCCCAGTGAACCTACATAAGGATCTAAGAACATTGCTGCTCAGAAGACAGTGTGTAGATCTAGCCTTCCATCCAAACTCAAGTAGAATTTTAAGTTTAAAGAGAAGAAGCAGTAAAACCAACATGTGAAATTGAGTTGTACTTTCAAAGAACTAGAGTGAAGAAATCCTGCCCTTTGGAATCAAGCTAGAACATCTGTTGGTTACAAAAAAGCTACTAATGACATACTATGACAGGTCCAAATGTCAAAGCATTTTTTGTTTACTTTTTAAATGGTTTTCTTAATAATTGTTTATAATGTTGAACTTACAATGAATTGCAATATACAAGTTGTTTTACTAACTACAAAAATACCACCGTCACTACACTGTCGTCATTACTAATTTCAAGACAGCAATGGCGACATCTGACCCCACTGAAGTGAGCTGGATTCCAGCTACTGACTTCATCCTATCAAGTACATCCCACAGCAGTACATCATCTACAAGATGTGCAAATCACCCGGGGTGTGAAGGCAACAAGTTGGCAGCTCTGTTCAGAAAGTAAGTGAATGTTCACCTAAGGCAAGAGATGGCAACTTAAAACTCGCTGGAAAAAAGCCTAGCACTGATCATTTAAACCTGCTGGCAAAAAGTCTACCAGTTCATAAAACTTCAGAAATTATTTAGATATTGGTGTTCCTATGCATTTCATCATCATCACTGAAAAGCTTGGGTTGCAGGAGACCTTAAAGTTCCAACTCTCCTGCTGTGGGCTGGGACACCATTTGAGATAGAAACTCCTAGGTCTGTTTCAAGATATTTTGCTCTAGTCACTGTGATGATACTAAATGGACCATCAATCCATTAGCTCACTAATTTTCAAAGTAATTAATCAATCAAACCTCAGATGTGTCAATGTGAACCGACACCTGAATTTCTACCTATGCTCTGCTTTGACAGCTGCATTCCTCTGGGATCAGAATCTGCCCTTATTGCTGTGTGAAATGGAACAAAATTCTTCTTAGTCAAATAATGTGGTGATCTTCTATTGACCAGTGAATACGATCTTGAGGAAAAGCTGCAGAAAGAATATGCCCACCTCCCAAAAAGAAAACAGAAGAAAGCAACACAAATCAGTTTATTCTACAGAATTACAGGCACAAAGATGTAATGCCCAACACAGAAATGCTGCCCTAATTGCAAGTGCAAACACAGAACTATGCTTTCACTATAATGAATAAAGGTAAACAAGTCTAATCAACCAACACTTTTTTTTTTTCCTTTACCTTGTAGAAGCCAAGAGATAGCCAAGAGACGTAATTAAGGCACTCTAGAAACAGGCAGCGGCTCTGCAAACACAAAGGTAACTGTGACCACCTAAGCAGATTTCAATGAGCCTGCCTACACCCTCACAACAGAAAGAAAGTATTTAGAAGAGGCAGAACCTCAGATTACCAAGTCACTGGGCCAGGACTTGCCTCTAGCAGAGAAGCTATCTGTCAATAGCCAGGTTTACAGCACCTCTAGGGACATAGGCAATCTCTCACCCAAAGTCTGCAAGTCCTCTTTCCAAACACTAATTAAACTTGAGAAATGCTGCACGCAGAAAGACTGGGCAGGAGTTAAGCATATACAAGTGGCCATGGATTTTGGCTGGCTCCTAAGACACTAAACCAAGGTGGTGGTGTTAGTATAAAAAGTTATAAAAAATTGCCAGAAAAGTATTCAAATGAAAGCAAAACATAAAACTGTGAAAAACCCCTGAAAATGAGGTTGAATTACCTCTAAATCCAGATTTTAAACTATCTCTTTATTTACTTCATTAGGTGTCAGAATCCCTCCTGCCTTTCTTTTAATTAGCTCTAACTCCAAAAAAAAAAGCCTCCCATGAAAACAATGGGACCACTCTCTGAATTGGAGACGACTGAGCACATGAAAACAGAATTGACCCAGCACACCAAGAGCTTCCAAAGTTTTTGTGCTTTAGGCAGAGCTCTGTTCACTGGATGCTGTATCCTTGGCAACTATTATGCGAGGAAACCGTTCTACAAATGCAAAACTTCTGTCTGCTCCATGAGCTTTTCTCTGAAATACTTTTATGGGGGTTTGGATATCCTTAAATCTAAGGGGACACACAGCCCTTTGTCATCTTTCCGCAGGCTCCCATGAGAATAATACAACAAGTGATGTTAAGAGAGTATTTTCCTCCCACTTCATCACAGAGCAAATAAAAGTTTTGCAACTTCTACTTTGTAGGAAAAAAGAAAGAAAAAGTGGGCATTTTCTCCTTTTTTCTTTAGTGCACTCTGCAGAACTAATGTGCAAATACAAGAAAATAATGAAAGGACATTATTATTATGTCAATCAATGGCATTGCTTTGAGAAGGAAAAACTCAAGGATAATGCTCGGATGCCTGATTTCAAGGGCAGAGCTACAGATGCCAGCACATGTATTAGAGAAGAAGCACGCAAGCAGAGATAGGTAAGACTTGACAAGGGCCACGCTGCAGTGCTTCGCAAGAGGGACTAGTAGCACCGATTGTTTCAAGGGCGGCAGACGCTGCTATTTTTACCAAAGCCCCGGCTGGAGCTGCCTGGCTCATTAAACCTCACCACGGCAAAGCCCGGGTCCTGCCGGCGCGACCGCGCTCGGCGCAGCCCGGCCGGCCCGACACGCACCTTATCCCGCAGTATCCCAGATACCCAGACAACGATAGCGAAGGACAGGCACCGAGCACTTGAAACGCAACTTGGGCTTTGGTTTCACGAGGTTTTTCTTCTCCTGGGGAAAGCGTGAGGCAGCTACAGCTAAAGCAGAGGCGGTAGCTGCCCTTGAGGGCGTTTGGGAACGCGGCAGAGCAGCAGGGGGAACCCCTCCGCCGACCCCCGGGGCCTCTCCCCGGGACTCAGGGAGATGCCGATGCTGCCGGGGCGAGGGATAGCGCCGGCGGAGGCACGGGAGCCGGCGGGGCAGCCGCGCCGCGGGGTGCGGAGCCCGGGCTGCGGCTCCGCTGGGGCCGGGGGCCGCCCGCCGGCCTGTTTGCTCTTGCGGAGAGGCCGCTGCCCTCCGCCCGGTGCCCCCCCACTCACATGCCCCTGCCCTCCCCCGGTACCTTCTGCGGGGCGCGGAGCAGGCGGTGCACCCCGGCCAGCTGGGTGGCGAGCGGGATGTCCTCCCGGAAGGTGTACAGCGGCGGCCGGGTGGGCTCGGGGAAGTTGGTGCTGTTGAAGGGGTCCGTGTCATCCAGCAGCTGCACCCGGCACACCAGCGTGGCCATGGCGCATCCATGCACCGCCGCGGCCAGGCGCGGGCGGGGAGCGGCACCCCCGAGTCACCGGCACCGAGGGGCCGCCTGCGCGNCGCCCCGCCTCCCGCGGCCCGAGGAGAACTCCCCGCGGGCGGGAGGAGGGAAGGGAGAGGGGCCGGGAGGCAGGGATAGCCCCCGCCTCCGCCGGCCGGGCCCGGGCACGGACACGGAGAGGGCGAGAGAGAGCGAGAGGGGCCAGCGGGCCCGGCAGCCGCGCCCGCTGCATCGCCCTTGGCTCCCGGCAAAGGGGCGCGTGTACTGAGCTCGGCCTTGCTGTCAGAAACATCCCCGATGTCCTACATCTTCCGTGTAATATTTACCCCGTTCCAAATAGAAGCTTTAAAAAAAAAAGTTAAAAAGAAGTTTAAGAAACTGAACTCAAACGTGGGTATTCGACACAAGATGGTTTTTCTGCACTTGTACAAAACCCCTCCTGCCATTAGGGGTGTGCGTACCCGGGGTTCCTTTGGCTCCCCGGAGCACGGGGCCCGGGCCGGCTTCCCATCCCGGACAGGAGACTGCCTGTCTTTGCATCCCGGCTCTCTCTTGCCTTAGGCCTGCTCTTGCTTTCTTTCTTTCCGCGGAAAATCAGGACAAGGTGCCAAGCGCCTGGGTGGGCACAGAGCTGAGCGCTGCACTCTTCGAGGTGAATCTGCGCTCTGTTACCTTGTCTGCAACCTCATCGCTGGGGATTCGGGATGCGCACCCTGGTCCTCACTCTTGGGAGCACGGGGTGCAGGAAAAGAGCCATGAAATAAGTCGCAGGTGAAATACAGAGGACGAAGGGTCTCACCTACGGGAGTGGCCGCATTCGCACAGGTTGAGCATCTGCCCAAGGAGATGCACCGTGCTTTAAACTGAGGTTTACAACATCTCATCCTTCACAGACAGAGCCGTGGGACAAGACCTGTAGCACTGTGAGAACTGGGGGATTTACCACAGAAATGTGTCTTAGGCAAGAAAGTATGACCCCTAGATCATAGTGTTTGCATGAAGCAACAGTTTCCTCCCAAAATGATTACTGCCTTGGGAGTATTTGTCAGAACTGTGACAAAAGGGGATTTCTGTCCACACACGGTCTGTCCTTCTGTTTCTGTTTTTCTTGGGATTAACTTGTCATGGTTCAGCTTTGCTGGCAGTTATGCATATTTTCAGGAAAGAGAAGTTGTATGTGGTTGTGATTTTTGCATCTAATTAATTTAAAATTCCTATTTTACAAAGAAATCTGTTTTCACATCTCCTTTAGTAATAGGAAGTGAGTTTCTAGAGAAAACAGTACTGCTGTATATCTGTCTGCTTATTTCTGTTATATATTTTTGTCACCATGTGAAGTGAAGGTTAAACAGGCTATTTTGGTTTTCTAAATCATAATTTACTAAATTCCCATTCAACTTCCATTTTTGTAAAGCAAGTTTCTACTTTTGCTGCTAATCAATGGTTAATATGAGGTGGCATAAGACTGCCATCCTTACTATTCATTGGATTAACCCTGATTTTTTGTAAATTAATATATGGCACTTGCCTCATTGCAGAGGCATTAATACTTGGAGGGCAGTTTTAAATAAATCATAGAAGCCAAGATTTTGAAAAGAATCTATGTGACAGCACCAGCTTCTCTTTTCATCCAATATTGGAAAATTAAAACAAAGGATGGCAGCAATCCTTGGAGCTAACAGAGATCGTACAACTCTGAAGCTCAACATCTAGCCACAGATTCTAAATCCCATAAAGAAGAATTAGACCTTCTATATTATGGTCTTCAACTGGATTTCCAAATACAAGGTGGCCAGTGGAGATACATTTTATGACCAGGAAGGAAGGAAAATGGAGCAATACAACCATGAAAGCATTCTGAGTTAGCCAGAGCTTTTTTTACAAAGCTTTTTTTTTTACATTTCTTAATTGTAAACATCCCCAAACCACTATAAACCTATGAATTTCAAAATCTGGGTTTTACTTGAATTTACTTGAATTGTAATTCAATTTATACAGGTAGAAGGAGAAAACAAATCTGCTGGATGAAACAGAATAACATTACAAGATCAGTAAGTGTGAGTGTAGAGGGAGAGATACCTAAATTNATGTGACAGCACCAGCTTCTCTTTTCATCCAATATTGGAAAATTAAAACAAAGGATGGCAGCAATCCTTGGAGCTAACAGAGATCGTACAACTCTGAAGCTCAACATCTAGCCACAGATTCTAAATCCCATAAAGAAGAATTAGACCTTCTATATTATGGTCTTCAACTGGATTTCCAAATACAAGGTGGCCAGTGGAGATACATTTTATGACCAGGAAGGAAGGAAAATGGAGCAATACAACCATGAAAGCATTCTGAGTTAGCCAGAGCTTTTTTTACAAAGCTTTTTTTTTTTACATTTCTTAATTGTAAACATCCCCAAACCACTATAAACCTATGAATTTCAAAATCTGGGTTTTACTTGAATTGTAATTCAATTTATACAGGTAGAAGGAGAAAACAAATCTGCTGGATGAAACAGAATAACATTACAAGATCAGTAAGTGTGAGTGTAGAGGGAGAGATACCTAAATTCTATATTTGAATGTTTTCCCACCTTTCTACGTATTCTTCAGAGGCCTTCTGAATCTGCAGTCTCTTTTCATCAGCCTGAGCCAGGGCTGTACATAGTTTGCTCCCTCCTTTTCCAGTCACCAGTTTATGCTTCTGTTGCAAAGCTGTACCTTTGAAAAGTCCCTTCCTCACACACTGCCTGCTTTTGCAGACAGCAGGAAAATGCCCTCTCTCCTCTCTCTTCTCTCTCCAGGTTTTATTTATTCAATGCAGCAGCTAAACCAAGGCAAGCAACCTGACCTTCCTTCTCATTGTTCCGCTACAGCCTTTTAAATGAATGTGAGATGGCTTTTAAAAGACCTTAACACACAGTGAAATGCAAACACACCGTCAGATACTGCCCGCTAAAAGTACATGCCATGAGGCACTATGGGCATTGCATCTGGAAAGACATGACAAGAATGGCATAAGTGGTTCAACCCATTCCCCATCACGGAAAGTAAGGCCTTCTCAGAGGGAGAGAGAGAGGCTGCTTTACTTCAGTCATGTTGAGAAAAATCAATGCTCAGGACCTCCAAAGAATCATCAGGAAAGTTCAGGCTGTGTTCCTTGTGCCTTCAGTGGTATCATGGTCTAGTCAGTTCCATTCCTGGGGAAGGCAACTGAGACGGGCTGTGTTACTTGCTGACCTTGGGATCCCTGAGGGGCATCTCACACACCCTTTCCATGAAAACAAGCTTGCACTTTTTTTTTTGTTAGTTTGTTGTGGGGTTTTGGTGGTGTTTGTTTGTTTGTGGTTTGTTGTTGTTGTTTGGTTTTGTTTGGTTTGGGTTTTTTTCACAAAATCATAAGGAGAAAATCCTTCATGTCCACATATTTCTCAGAAATGAAACATAACTTAAGTTTTCATTTAGGGCTGATTTATTCATCTTAACTCATCCCATTATTGGCATTTCCTAGAAATGCATTGTTGAATGAGTTAAGATGGTGTGTCAAGCTTAAATTTGAATTTCATTTTTGTTGAAACCTCAATGTTAAAATAACATAGATTTTTTTGTGTTTAATTTCCTCTTTCTTATTAAAAATAAAAAATATATATTTGAGGGAAAGTTATTGAAAGCATATTTTTTAACCCAAAGACCACCCAGACACAGTGTAAATGTGTATTTAAGCAGTTTTAAAAAATGATACTAGGTATGAGAGCAATTGGAAGAGCTCCACAGGAGTAATATTTTTTCCTGGTATATCATCATGTCAATACAGATCTAGATGTATGATGGTGAGATTGAATTCTAAGTATGTGAAGTGGCCAGTTCTTTGACTTTATCTCTTTCTTTTGGACAAATTGAATTGCTTTGCAAAATTCATTGTTTGAACTTCAAGCCAATTTTAGTTATGGGAGAACAAAAGCAATTTTAACTTCCATGATTTATTCACTTAACATTAATAACGCTGAAAAATAGCAGTCTATTTGATAATGGTAATCAAAATGGGCTTGCAAACCACTGGAATTAAAATATGATAATGGAAGTGCTGACAGATCCTCTACTGTTACTGATGGGAACAGTATTTCTGCCTTATCCACACTGTAATCTGTAAATAACGCTTTGTTCTCTCAGTGAAGTGTGAAGAATGATTTATTGTCATTGTTAGCATGGACAGGCAAATAACCTAACACACTTCTCAAAATAATGGTGTGTAAGTGAAATCCAGTCTATCACAAAGACAAAAAAAATACTGTGGCTTTTGGGCCTTGTCATCCAAGGATCTCAAAGCGCTCAGCTACCCTTATAATGTTGCCTGCTTATGGGGAAACTGGGAAGCTGACAGATTCCCCATCCTGCAGATGGGGAAACTGGGAAGCTGACAGATCAAGGATAAAATACTAATATGATTTTTTTTTTTTTTTAACTGATTGCAATGGAACTTGAACTGGGTGTCATATGACTGAAACACAGCCCATGGTAACAAAAACTTTTTCTTGGTAGCTAAGGACTTGTAATAATCCCAAAGTTCATCAGTGGTCTTCATCAAGCTTGAATTGCAGAATCACACATTCCAATTCTGTTGAGTCGTACTGAAAATTATTTTTCTGTGGTGGCTGGCTAATACTTTTTATGAAGTAATACTCTATGCTATTAACACTGGCTAATACTTCAGTCTGGTGCTGAAGCTCAAGGTTCACAATTCCAAAGTTACTCAATATTCAAAGATAATGCACAGATCTGTAAAAACCAAGCCCTGGATCCATGGATCATACAACTCCAGGAAATAATCTGTTTGATGTTCTTCTGTGCAAGGTCTTCACCTAAGGCAGCCAGGTCTTAAAGATGTAACCATTGCTGAAAGGCCTGCAAATTGAGGTTTCTGTGATGTGCACACTTCTCAGTGCCATTTAATACAGTCTTTGGTTACACAAGCACACTTGTGGCCTTCTAAAGGATTCCTACCTTTTTGGCACAATGACCAGGGGGCTTAATTCATGCATGGAGGTATTTTACTTGACCTTCACCGTTTGATGCTCAAGGCCTCCTGCCATACCCATTGCACGCTACCTAAGCCCTGTTCTGATGACAGAACTAATTTTCTCAAGAGATTTGCTCCAGTGCTCAGTCCTAAAAATAGACAGTTTCTTTGCAACTATTTATTAATTTATTTTCATGGCACTCCTCTGCAGAGAGAAGGTAATTTTGCCCCTCTTTGATGGTTGGAGTGTTACCAGACAAAATGGAGATGAAGTCAAAAGTAACCACTGCTGTTGGCTTTTCAGTTCTGATCTGCCTACAACCAGATTTCAAAGCTTCTAGAAACATTATGTTTTGAAAGTGCAGCTGAGAGTGACTAGGCTGCACAGTGGAGGAGGAAGCACTTGCAGTGAGGCTCTGAAAAAGTTACTGGAATGATTTTAACTATGCACTGGGATTTTACCATGGCAGCATTTATGGGGCTTAATTGTAACATACCCTTACCTGAGTCCAAGCCTCTGGATTTGTTCACTTTAAGTGCCTCAACAAATGAGGTGGTGATCTTGCAGAAATCAATCTTCTCCGCCACTCAGCCATGATTCTTTCTCAGAAAGAAAATATGTATATCATATGAAGTCACAAAGTAAAATTTATTCTGAAAATACTTTATTCTGCACTTGTGTAAGCCTGTATATCCATGTGTAGAAATGTTTTTTCAATTTCCAAAGAAAGTGCTCACTGCTGTTTACTCTTAATAACTATACATCAAACCTCCAGCCAAGGACCATCCATGCTTTATGAAATTCCAAATAACTGGAATTGTTCAAGCTCTCAAGCTTGATATCAATGAGGTCACAAACATGCCTAAGGTGAATAAGGACAAAAGTGTGAAACAATGAGTAAAAACAAGCATCACTTAAGACCTACTTCTGCGTGCGGGGTCTTTTACCATTCATAATGTTGCAGGGCTGTAGCCACACATGATTTTTGAAATGGTGACTGATTCTCCAGAGCTGACCATCAAAATCAGACAAAAAAACAATCTTCAAATCAAAGTACTCATTTTGTCACCTAGTTATGTCTTTTATAGATTTTCTGCCCATTTTTCATTATCCTTTAAAAAATCAGAGGATGTGTAGATTCTTCCAGGTGACATTAATGTTGCTCCTTTCTGGGAATTGGCTAATTAGGATGAAGGGGAGGAAGCTGCACAGCTGAAAGGGTATGGCAAGGTGGAGAGTGAGGTCCCAGGAGAGACCTCAGAGCCTGTAGATCATGCTCAGATGGAGAGGTTGCTGATTTGGGCCACAGAAGAAATGGAAAGAAAACCTGCTGGGGAGCAGAGGGGAACCCACAGAGCTTGCTGCTACTTAGAAAGTAGTGAAATGACTGAAAACTGGAAGTCAGCTCTGATTTAACCCTGCCAGCACATTGCAAGAAAAAATGGCTACAAGCATTTTTTATTTCTGCTCTGGGTTTACTGGAAATATACTAGCCTATATTGTAACACAGTCTGGCTTTTGAATGGAAAAGACATTTGATCCACTTTGGAAAGTTCACTTTGGGGAAGGGGGTTGACAGAACTTGCCCCACTTCCTCTCTCTCCTCATTCTGTGATTCTAGTGCTGTACACTAAAGGAGAACAACAGAGTGGTGATGAGGGTTTCTGAGCTTTGCCTTCAGAGAGGATATGAGGCAAAGGCTATTTCCAGAAACAAGGTGAGACTATGATGGACTAGTTGTCCGTCCTAGTATGGCAAATTCTGTAAGGACCCCCAAAACTTCCAGTAATTTCCTGCCCATTAGTTAGTTGAAAACATAATTTTTTTTTCGCTCGGCAATGGATATTGAATATTTATTTTCAGTGGGATAAAGAATAAAGCACAGTCCTTTTTCTCCATTAAAAAAGAGCACCTGAACTGAAAAAAATCCACATGCAGCAATGAGAATTATTGCTAATGTACTCCTTATTCTTTGACACATTAATGCTACAATAAGCTGACCTCGGTTTTGTCAAACATAAGGTTATCTTGCTGGTATAAGATCTTACCAGTAAACTCAGTTAATCAGTCTTTCTTGGAAAACGGGAAGACACTGCCATAGATTATATTACTTAGCAAGTGTATTATATTTTCATGTGTAATTTGTGTTACTGCTCTTTTAATTTATTTTTTTTTCCCAAAGCAGAAAAGGTCGTGTTTCACACACATTTGTACAGAAAGCCTCTATCATTATACGACTAAAGAGAAGAAGGAAAGAGGGATAAAATAACCTGCTTACAGACATGCTGTAGCTATGGGGGTCTTTTTTGCATTTTCAGCTCAATAGAAACAAGNNNNGCAGACATTTAACAGATAACAGCCAGGAATGCGGTGGCCATTTGCTGGCACATGACCATAACTGAGCACTACAGAAAAACTGTCAAGATCAAGTTCATTTTCAAAAGTATTCTCTAAGATGAGAATAACACCTCCTTGAGTAAAACGGTACATTTTGGTTTGAAATCTGAGTATATGAATTTTGTTTTAATTTGTCTGTTACCATCAGCATTAACCCAATGATTAGTTGTTATCACATTACTTTTATCTTATAAAGTAATGCTGTTTTGCCTTAGTGACTTGCATAAACTAAACTTTGGACATTTTACATTTTGCATTTCCATTCTGTATTGTGGATGTTGATTTGATGCAAAATTGATAGAGAACCTGGGAAGGTTAAAATAAACAGATTTTACAGAGAAAAGTGTTTATGGAAAAAAAACCCATGCATACTTGGTGTGCTTGATAGTGTATCAGTCCTTTTGTCAACAAAATGAGCTTCTGCAGCTTTAAAACTTGTCTTCATAGTTGGACATTTGCACCTTAGCTTAGTTAGCTGCTAAATAAGATACTACTTAAAATATATTTTCCCCAGTCAGTGTGTACACATACAAGTGTATTCCAGGATTGGACCAAGAATAAATATTTGTGGTTTGATGAAAACACAGGGGAGTGTATCAACTTTTATAAACAAGTGAAATGACTGTAGATAATCCAGCATTATTTATTTTGACGTAAAGAGTCCTATGCTGATATAAACATCCTCAATGCAAAATTACTTGTGACTGGTTTTGTAAACACAAGACCATAAACAAATTTCTGGGGACAGTTAAAACAGGAGAATATTAGTCTTAGTGACCAATATCACTCCGCCTAGGATGAGGAGCAGGACACTTCATATTAAGAAATTGCAAGATAATTTGTACATACTTTTTAATGATAAACACTGTTTGGCAGATGATTTTGTATATTTCACAACCGTTTTGGTTTCAAATATTCTTCTTTCATACACTTTTCTAGATTCATATGTTCCTATAACTATAACCAATCCCTCCTTTCTTGAATGCAGCCATATATTTGACCTTGCTGCAGTTTTACATTAAGAAGTTCCACAGGGTAAATATGGATTTTTTTAAAGTTCCTCCTCTTCATCATTTTGGAATTCCCCTATTTTCAATTTTCTTTAAAGCTTACATTATTAGACAGCTTCATAGATACTAATACTTTTTCTTTTACAGCATTCATAATTTCAAAGTTTTTTCACTTTTTTTTTAAAATTCAATTCCTTTGTAAAATAAACATGTCTAATATTTTCTTCCTCTGTTCAAATGAAAAATTTACATTCCTGTGCTATTCTTTAGTCTGTCTCTGAGCGTGCTGCATGTTTGGCTTGTATTCCAGGGTGTGGAAAATAGAAAACTGGACAGAGAATTATAAGAGTAAAAAGAGCTATCTTCGCAAAGCCATTGTGATTTTTCTGTATTAGTTTTTATCCCATTCTTTATGCTTCCAAATGGTTTTATTTATTAAATTTTTAGCTTTTCAGCCCCTGGTGTCTGTAGAGAGGGAGTTTAATCTATCTTTTCAGAGTAAAGCAATGCTGTTTTCTTGGAATGAGCACAGTTACTATANCTCACTTTTTTTTTTAAATTCAATTCCTTTGTAAAATAAACATGTCTAATATTTTCTTCCTCTGTTCAAATGAAAAATTTACATTCCTGTGCTATTCTTTAGTCTGTCTCTGAGCGTGCTGCATGTTTGGCTTGTATTCCAGGGTGTGGAAAATAGAAAACTGGACAGAGAATTATAAGAGTAAAAAGAGCTATCTTCGCAAAGCCATTGTGATTTTTCTGTATTAGTTTTTATCCCATTCTTTATGCTTCCAAATGGTTTTATTTATTAAATTTTTAGCTTTTCAGCCCCTGGTGTCTGTAGAGAGGGAGTTTAATCTATCTTTTCAGAGTAAAGCAATGCTGTTTTCTTGGAATGAGCACAGTTACTATAGAACCTAGTAAGACTTTGTACCAGATACATACTGCTTCTTCCAATGTATAGCAGAAACACATTGCATATTTTAAGTTTTCTGAATAATTTGTTGTAATGACTCATCTTACCTCATCTCTCTTGTGTACATCAATCTGCTTGTAAATTTGATTATAAATATTTGTATGCATAGGCAAACAGAGAACTCCTGCATATCCCATACTAATGGGAGCAATTAAACATCCTTCTTGAGTTGCAGGTGGCCATTTTGAACATGGGCTTTTTGAAGACTTGCAAAATAATTCCCTACTCGGACTCTTATGTAGAATCTCCTGCTTGAGGGCTGAATGGCACAAGAATCCTGATGCCTCAAGGATTAGGCCAGCAAGCTGTTTTCTGTTTTGCTACTCTGAAATATCTTCTACCTTGGCTGTAGCCTGAGGTTGTGACTTCCAACTCAGTCAGTTTTCCTTTCCCTGAAGGAACGTGAAGGGATCCTTATGTATTCCAGATGGGTAGAAACCTGTTCTGCTGGTTAAAGCTTGCAGGCCTAATCCTTGGACGTGTGCCACTTGACACCAGCCAGCTAAGGAGTTTGCCTTTTTGGATATTACTTTTCAAATCAGTACTTTGGATTTCTGCTAAGGAAAAGTCCAACAAACCTGCAGAGAGATTGCTTGTCTGTCTCCTTGAACTGTATTTGGTTAAGAGGGAATACAGTTACAGCTCTCTTACCATTTCTTTGGAGGCATTGGCAGTGCCAGGTAGTCACAACCACCAGGCTCTTCTCCAACAGACTCTTCACTCCTCAGTCTGCATGTTGGGCACGTGGCTTGGGCAGGCACTAGGTATTAGAAAGCTCTTGATGTGCTCTGAGCTCAAAACTTGGAACTGTTCTGGTCATGTGAGAAGTTTTTTATCCTGGTGGACTAGTCAGGCTGAGTAAAACACAGAGGCAAAGTTTGCAGGATCAGCCAAATGTTTGTAGGATGCAAAAATTCATCCTCTAAAAAGAAAGAATGATAGCAAGATCTCCTGGGAGCACTTCATATACACACACAAAGATTTCCCTTTTTGAAAATATCATTCGGTTTTTGTCAGTATTTTTAATCAAGAGAAAGGAAGTCCTTGAAGGAGCTTTTTATTTTGTTTAGTTTGTGCTATCCTTAAAACTCTGGGTACCATCATGTCTTGCTTACCACTTGAACTGTTAAATCAGAAGGCACTACACCCTATATTTTAGTGTGACACCTTTTCCCCCTTTCCATCTTCAGAAAGCACCCCCAAACCAAACCCACACTGTATAATTCTGGTGGTCTAGTTCTCACCCCAAAACCAACAAACAAACAAACAAACACCCCCAAAC
>VYZR01046434.1:0-26049 GCA_013400675.1 Oxylabes madagascariensis
TCTTGTCTTTATGGGATTTTACTCACAGCTCCTTTATGCCCAGTCATTCTTACTTCAACTTTAAATTTTAAACAGCTGTTTTTGCTCCTGCTTACTCTTAATACACACACAGAGAGAAACTGTATCTCTTTTCAGTCTTCATTTTACCAAGTTAAACAAGCAATGTCTTTCTTCTACCAAAACAAGCTATTCATTTACACCATGAAGACTGGGAAGTGTCACAGAATTATAGTAGCTTCCTCTGTCCCTATTTTACTCCATATTTACTTCTCATGAACTAGGAAAAAAGGCTTAGCAGTGCTTCATGCAGAGGCAATTCCCACACTCGACAAGAAGTCCTTTCCTCTAGTCTTTCCAGAGCTATATTTGTCTTTCTTTTTCCCAGTAACAGTCTGGCAGCCTGAATTATTCTGTGATGTATTTGTACCTATCTATGCACTCTCCTCCTCTGCCATTGCTAAATAATGCTATCCCAGATTACAGTCAAAATGTCTGTTATTGCCACAAATAGCATGACCTTTCATTCATCCTCTTAGGTTTCATGCCACCCAGTTCACTCCTCAAGGTGCTCATGGCCTTCCTGGACGGTATTTTGATCCTCCCTTGTATTGACCACACCTGGTTTTGTCTCATCACAAATTCCACTTGCACACCATTGCCTTCTGTGCCAAAAATCATTAAAGCAAACACTAAACATGACCTCCTGCAGAGGAACTCCCAGCTGTCTATTCAATGCTGCTTTTTGTGTTCTCTCTTAGAGAGACTATTCATGTTCAGGTGTTGCACCAAACCATGGCTTCTGAAGCTGAACTAATAATATCTCACACGGCACAGGATTGCACGCTCAGCTGAACTTCTGGCAGGCGGGACTACTACACTTCCTCTGTCCCAAGAATGAATTTTTTTTTAATCAAATAAAGATATAAAATCAGTTTTTGTAACCTGCCCTTGGTAAATCCATGTTGTGTTTGCTTTCAGGATTTAATTATTCTTTCATTTAAACTCTGCTCTGAAGTTCTCAATAGTACCTCTGAGGTTAGTTTAAGAATTCTGAATTTGACAGGATTATTTTCGTTGTCTTGCTCCCATACCCGCATCCCCCACCCCCCCAAAAAAAAAAAAAAAAAGGGAAAAAGAGGTATTATGTCCACCACAAGCTAATCCTGTGGAACCTGACAGATTTATTGTGGACCTTTTCCTCTGGACTTGCAGCTTAATTGGCTCAAAGTGGAACAGAGATCTCTTGGGCTCTCACACCTACTGCATTAGCTTCAACAGCTTTCGCCTTTCAGAGCCAGTAATTTTCATTTTCTGCCAACTTCTCACCATAAGCGACCCTTTCCCCCACATTCACCATATCATCCTGATAGAGGTAATATATATATATCCATGTGGTTCCTACTTTAATCCTTCTGCTTCCTTCACCTCCCTGGATGTCAGTCTTGATAATTCTTTCCTTGCTTCCTCATTAATTGTTTGTCAGTTACACTGTTCAGTATTAGCTAATTTTCCTTTGCAACATCTAATTGAACTTGACTTTTGCCAGTTTCTACTTCATCTCCGTCCCTTCCAGCCATCAGGAGTGAAGTCTCCTGATGCTCTTCCTCACTCCTCTGTTACTTGTAACACCACTTTGAAACAGTTCTTCAGAAGGTGTATTTACAGTCCTTTTCTGGCAGTTTCCCCCTTGCTGCAAATCTGAATTGCAGATATTTATTGTACTTTCACAAACAAGACTTCAAGACTACAATGAGTCCACGAGCTCTTCAGGATTAGAAGTGAATCTGCTTTTAGTAGCCCATTCTCCAAGGCTAGGCCTAAATTTGGAGAGGTCAGAGTCTGCACACATGTCCCAATTCCACTGAGCACCCTGCCACCACTGCTGAGTCTATATACAGCCCTGCTTACCAAGCTCCCTCCTTTTGGGAGGAAAATCTGAGTTGTATCATCCCTTCTGCTGACTTTCCATTTAATTTAACCATGAAGGCACTTGATCAAAGGCTATTTCCTAAAATGTCCCTCTGCAAGGTCTTCACACATGCTAAAAACAGCTGTGAAAGGCCCACAGCTCTTCTCGTGCCCTCCCAGCTGGTGAGAAGAGAGAGCTGTGTCAGCCACTGTGTCTGGGAATACCTGGGCTCTCCTCTTGACAGTCCTACTGTACCTCCATGACAGTTCCGTTTCTGGGGGCACCCAGCACCCCACAGACATCTGTGTTCAATGCTGGGGTCAGCAGCTGGGCTCTAAGACACCTCTATAGATCTTTTACTGCCTTCTCCTACAGAGATCTTGTCCAAATCCCAATTCTGTTTTTATGCATTCTACAGCCATACCTTCCTTGCTATTCTTAGTGCACAGTGATATTCTGAGTGTCTCGATACTTCTGTCCTTCTGAACAAGGCAATACCTGTGCTCTGGTCAGGGCTGCTATTCCAACAATCTTTTCCAGATTTCTGTTATATAGACACACAGTCCTTATGCACAGGAACAGCATGTGAGGCCTTTGCTCAGCCCCAACTCTGTCAAACAGGTGGCTTTTAAACAAAGACAAAAATGTATAAACTTCATCAGTCATCACTGCCGGCCCCAAGAAAAAGCACTGCCCTTTCAGAGGTGCCCCTGCCCCAGCCCCTAACCTCCCCCTCAAAAGCTGACCTCCATTTCAGTCTGCACCACCCCTTGTACTGCAATCTCAATTCATCAGCCAGGCTCCAATAGCCATGTTTTCAGTCTATAAATCACCACGCCAGACATCTGCCCGGCTTTCAAAGGAGTTTTGTTCTTCTTGTTGGCTACCACAAACTTTAAGGTACTTAGAAGCCTGAAGCAGCCCTACCACCCCCTCCCAAGCAACTTGTGTTGATTTAAAATGCAAAAGGCGGCTTCATAGAGAGAGCCCAGATGATGATAAAGCGCTATTGTTTGTTCCTTTATGGTTCAAGACTCCAAACTCGATGTTTGTGGATTATTCTGAGAGGTAGCTGCTGTCGGGGAGAGACAGAGACAAAGCTGTGTGTCACTGCATGCTGCAGGCCACCTCCCCTGGCCCTTGTGACAGCCCTTACACAGGCTGAATGAGAACTGCTGCAAGATGGTGTCCTCAGCATCCCACAAAGACCTGCTGGGGAAGGGGCCAGTGATCAGAAAGGGGCCATCAAAGGCTGCCAGGCCACCTCCCCTTCAGGTCAGGCAAGGAGTCACTGCGGTGCTGGGCACAGCTGTATCAAAGAGCTGACACCTCCAACAGCCGTGCTGGTGCCTGACCTCCTTCTACAGTAAAAAGGAGACCCGCCAGCAGCTCCACTGTGGGACACAAACGCTGCACACAGGCTCTGGATCAGCAAGGGTGGCTTTCAACCATGAATTGCCCTTTTTACCACACATAAGTGAGTGAGGCAGTCTGCAGCCAGCTGCTGAGAAGACAGCCCAGGATGTTTCCTGTGTGGCATCTGAGGTAAGTCCTTGCTCACATTCTTGCTCCTGCAAGAAATGGCCAGGGGATAGAAGCTCATCCCTGGAACATGAGGCTTGGGAAGACTGTGTGCTAGGGCAGAGCACATGGAGGAGGGATGCTGGGAACCTGTCTTGTGCTTTGTTCCCATGATTTAGCACAGCCCCCTGCTCTCTCAGTTTCATAAGCTCCTTATGGATCTGTTTTTACTATTCTAAACAGTCACTTTCCCATCCTTAAATAATTTCTATTTCACTCTATTTTAAAATTATTCCTTTTCCTCACCACCATTTCCACGTTTCCTTCGCTATGTTCCCAGTGGCTCTGACACTTCTACATTAATAGAAGACAGTGACCTGTGATAAAAATACATTTTTATGGAGCGCTTGGACAGGAAGCATTACAGGACCTGAGCAAGACATAAAAATACAATAAAGTATATGAAAATCCAGCTCTGATAGATTCATTGCCATGAAAACAGAAACAAGTGAGCAGACACCTTGGCAAAGACTCAAATTTTTGTACAGCAGTCACGGAAGCAGGCAAAGGACAAAAGCTGTTGCAAAGTTATTTGGAATAGGGAAAATAAACTGAAAAAAACTGAACAGAGATGACACACTTGGACATTCTGCATTTCGTAAGCTAAAACAAAGAGATGGGATAAGAGCTGAAAAATCACCTGTGAGAGTTTGTACAACAGCACTGGGGCTGTTGGACACTGGAGTCCCAGTAACAGATCAAAGAACAAAGTTTGCCTTGACACCACCCAGAAATCTCCTGCTGAAGTGCAGGCCAGGAGTCTGCACCCCAGCCATGACAGGGAGAAGTTAAGAGAGCAGGGGAGAAGGTGGTGGAAGAAGAACTGGCCTTGAGGTACAGTTTTAATTGCATTGATCTTCCAGCTCACACCTGAAACTGAAAGCACCACCCCAGTGTGCTTCCAGCTCTCCAGAGCACACTGAGGAACAGAAAGGGGTCTTCTCCAGCAGCTCTGCCTGGACATACCCTGGCCAGAGTACACTGAGCTACCCAGGAGAGAGGGTAAAGAAGCTATCCAGTACTAAATTGGAGAAATTAACTCTGATGAGCACTCCCAAGCACAGGATAATCCATACATGTTTGCAGCCATGCTACTGAACTGAGTCCCAAGACCATACACTTCTAGACTTTTAACAGTGATCAAGCTCCAGCACATCTGCCTCCTTGCAGAGCCTTTTCTTCTGGGGCAGGAAATGCCTGCCCAGCCCGCAGGAGTTGGAGATCCTGGAAGACTCAATGTAGGCAGCTGGCTTCCGTGGCAGCAATAGCACCACAATCTTGGACCTTGAGAGCTTTTACTCCCGCAGGGAGAGCACAGAGCTAAACTATGGACTGGGTATGCCAGTCTCTTCTTTAGGAAATTCAGCTGCCAGTGCCACAGAGTAACAGGAAAAATCAGATTAATTTCCACGGAGATTTTATCCCTTCAGTCTTGGCATGGGAGAGGCATCTCCACCCAGCTGTGAGCAAGTGAGTGCATTTTGCTGGCTTTTTTTATGTAATCAGAACAAATTGCTTAGAGATGAGTCACAGGGTTTCAAGGGTGTCCAGAGAGATGTCAAGCAGCCTCAAGTGTAAATCAGTGACACACCTTGCTGAGAGGACTCCTGCTCACCATTTTCACCTGCAGGCCCATTTTCTCTGCAGATATCAGGCAAGGGAAGGGGCTTGAGGGATATTACCTGACAGGCTCCCACAATCCACACACGCATGTGTGGCATCTCCAGACCCAGGACACCGCTGGTGTTTACATTTCCTCTGTAAAGACAGTGATGTTTTCAGGGTGGAGCTGGAGTGCTTCCCTGCAGCTGCTTTCTAGGCTTAAACACTGAAGATTTTAAGACATTCAGGCTGGAGGAGCTTGGCAGTCATTGAAGAGACTTGAACTTCAGAAACAGAGGTTCTGCCACACCAAAACCTGGTCAAACTGCAGGGGTTCCTACCTGAGATGTCCACTGTGGTGGAACAGCTGCATCCCATTGCAGTTGTTTCAGTGCTGTGATGATGCTGTTTAAGCAAACCAGTTCCATTCCCCTGCCCAGGAATGAACACTCCAGCCTCCATGGGTCTGCAGGCCAGAGGACAAAGATGATACTTGCATAATTTCATGGCATAGCCTGCTTTAGTGGCTCTTTTAGAGGCTGAAATGTAGAGAAGGACCAAGAAGAACTAGGTCTGCACACAAACCCAGAGGTCCAAAGTAACACTGAGAAAAATCCTGTGGATGCTCTTGAACTTTTGGGTGTCAGAGCAGATGGAACAGACAAAAACCTTGTTGGAGCTTGGTTCTGGCTCAATTTTCTTTCACTAATGCCAAGGGCAAGGTTTGACACAAGGTATCAGTGCAGGCCAGCCTCCCAATTCACAAGCTGTGCGCAGGTCTTCCATCAAGCAGGTGCTTCTAGACCGGAGTGGGGCAAATCTCTATTTCTGCATTCTTTGAAGGCAACTGCAGAAGACAGAACCCAGCTATTATGCCCTTCACCTTTCAACTTCACCCTCAGATGACTAACAATTACCAGCTACCATTAATATTAAATAGGAGAGAAAGAAATGTGATCTTCTCTTTGCTCTTCACATTCCACAATATCACAAACAATTTGTCATATTGGGAGGGGCAGAGGCAGGAGGAGCATTAATTATTGATACTTGGGAACAGATGGCTTTTCTTGTACCAGGGCAGTGAAATGTAAGAGGAGCCTGTGAGTGAGGATGTGAGCATTAGATGGGCAGACACGTATCAGGTAACCAGCCTTCAAGTGGAACAGGAACCTTCCTCCTCGAACCAGCTCTGCTGGGATGCAGAGCTCTCAACAACAGCCCTGGCTGCAGAAACAAATCCACTGACATCTGAATTACTGAGACTTCACCAGAACCTTTCAGCACTCCCTCACCTCTGTACAGAACATCCTGGACACGATGACTGATGGCTTCCAGACAGCAGAGGCCTGGCAAATCAGGCACCAACTGCTCCCTCTAGGAGACTTCACTGGTTGCATTTCATGAGTTCATCCTCATCTAACTGTCCTGTGCCATGCAACGTCTATTCCTGAGATCACAATGTCCAAGAGTGACCTCCTCCAGCCTTCCAATGGCCTTGGATCCCATTTGGGGTGCTGGCCTCCAAAATCAGAGATCCAAGTGATGTGGACCTTCAACTTCAACCAGAGATTCCGCTACCCAACTCTTTTCACCAACTTTTCCCATTCATTCGTGCAAGGATGAAGGGCAAGAAGACTTCATTCCTGTCAGCTCCAGTGGTGTCCTTGAGGACAGAGACACATACCAGGTTGTAAAACAAGCTTGGCAAAGACACCTGCTGTGGGTGTCCCCATGTCCAAAAGCTGACCGTGGGACTGACATTCTAATGAGACAGGAGGAACAACTGGGCAAGAGTGATTCTCCACCAAAGGCAGCTGATTCACCAGAGTGAAAACCAAAAGCTTTTCCTGAAGCTTTCTTGAAGGGTCTCTGTACTCACTGCTGGATTCAGGCATCTGCAGCCATTTTCACTCTGACATAGACATCTCTTTGCTGGAAGACCAAGGGACCTGCTGTACTGCCTCAGACCTGGGCCTGGGGAGCCCAGGGTCCTGTCTCTGTCAATGATTATAACCAGATGCCCAGAACTGGGCAACCTGGTGGTGATACCTCCTCTACTACTGCAAAAGTTATATTCCTTAGCCATCTTCAATTCAGGGATTTCACAAGCCAGACATCACCTCAATTCAATTTACTTCTCTGGACATACCCCTTAAATCCTCAAGTAGGCACTAATTTTCCCAGCAAGGACTGATTAAATCCATGGTTACTCCACTGAGCTAAGCAGACTCTCTTGCCACCTCCACAGGCCCAGAAGGAACCTCAGGACCACAATGTCAATCCTTTGGTATATTGAGGACCTCCTCACAGCCTTTTCCTAAACTCAGTTGGTTCTCTTAGCTTCTGCTAAGAGCTTGTTCCAAAGTCTCATTACTCTGATAATTAAACACACTCTTCTCATTTCTCAAGGTGACTAATCACTGATTTATAATTCCTCTCAGTCTGCCTAGGGTCATGCAGCCTGCAGCCTGTGAGAGTAGTAAGACACGTACAGTCTTGTGGTTTGGAAAAACACAACTTCCCAGCTTCCGTCCTGGTCTGCATCAATAGTAAAGTGATTTAGGTGAACAAAGGCCAGGTGCCAGGAGACAGCTACTGTCCATGAACAATACAACTTTTCACAGTGTGGAGTAGGATAGAGCAAGTTTCCCTATCCAGTGAAGAGGGAGAAACAATCTTAGGAAGATCTGTGCTGGGAAAGAAGGAGCTCTCCTAAAAAAAGCAGCAAACCTTCCCACTATAGAAGCTTTGACCAGTGTCCAAGTTTGCTCTAGTTTGGTACAGGAAATGGACAGACCTAAAGACATCTACACTGCTGCATTATACCAATATGAGAGCTTTTGTTGCTCAAAAAATGCTGTTTTTCTTACTGTGATAGTAGCAGAAAATGTGTTCAATGTGGACCTGTCTTAACAGAGCAGTCTCCACAGAGCCCAGGTGTGCTTACACCAGCGAGGTGCTGCTGAACAGTCAGCTGAGAGCTCAGGTACACAACAGGCTGATCTCACCTCCCCCATGCTTCTCAGGGCCTGAGCAGGGGATCATCTCACAAAAGAAGCCTGTGGATTAGAGAGCAACACAATGGATCAAAAAGCAGGAGAGGGCACATCTTTTCAACCCCAGAGCAGAATTGTTCCCTTTCACCCTTCTTGAGTTAACATTTACGTGAATCTTTTCCCTGCCACTCAAAGAAGAAATTACATTATATACACATTCCAGAGAACATTTCCCAGCAGTAATAACCATTTTTAACATACATTGAGCTTGGGAGAATGTCTAGAATTTTACAGGCAAATGCATGGGTGGAGCTGTGTTTTGATCCACACAGGAAAGCTGGAAGTTGACATCATGATCCCAGTCAGGCTCTGCAGTCGAGGTGGCCAGCGGGCTTGGGAGGAGGATGTGCTTGGCAGGAGCTCCCTACCTCTTTGATGGCAGACATCTTGATGTTCTCATAGTAGTGCAGCGGTGCATTGGGTGAACTCATGTCATAGCCAAACCCAGCTACCGCCACCTCATCACAGTTGTGCAGCGCCATGGTTATTGCTACGCTTCCCAAGGTGGGGATGTTCTGAGAGGAGAGAAAGCAGGAATGGAAGTCATTAGCAGGTTGCCATTTCTATAATCTAAGATTTCCTCTTATTGTCTGTGCTCTTGGGGACACTGCTGCTACTAAGCAGAAAATCAGGAACGTGATACTTGGCTATATTCTATCTGCCAGCTTGCAGGGTTGATAGCCTCCCAACTTGTAAAGAAATGAATGCAAATGGTCAGACTCCCCTTCCACAACTTTGCTGTCCTGAGAACAGGGCAGCAGACAAGCTGGAGGATCAATCACAGTGGATACATTAGCTTTCTGAAATTAAAACAGATAGTGGATTACAATGTTAATGTACATTACTGGCTTCCAGCTAGGCCAAGGAAGAATACTTAGCCCAAACAGGTCACCATACAGGAGCAAAAGTGAGGAACAGCACAAACTCCTTATTTTACTGATGGCAAAAGCAGTTTAAGGTTGTTAAACAGCTCTGGGAGATGGAGAGGAGATCAGGCAGTGTGTTTCAAGATCTCTTTCTTTGCTCAGGGTCACCTTGATAGTGAAGGGGCACTCTGGCCGGTGCCATTCCCTCTGAACCACATGCTGGTAAAACAAGGAGCAGTGGGAAGCCAGTCAGAGATGGGTGGTAGCACCCAAGGGACACCCCAACTGTCCTTTCCGATCTGCTGACCTGCAATTTGCACTGAAGTCCAGCCTCAGCCTTCCCATTTCACTGGGCTCTGCCGAGAACCTGTGACAGCAGTGCTGTACAGCTACAACTCCTCCTGTGTGTTCTGCTGGGACAGCAAAGTGTTTCCAGTGTAAAAGCCTAGATCACTGACTTTGCTAGCTTCCTTTAGCCAGATAAATCCAGAAGCAACTTTGCCCAGGGGCTAGGGAGAGGCTGAGAAATCCACCCACATCTTCATTTGTAGAGTATCCAACACTGGCCGTATTGGAAATATCACGCTCAGACAGTCACCAAGGGTGACAGCTCTTAGCTGAGATGTAGAAACCAACTGCACACTTATATTTTTCATTTACAATGGTTTACCCTGAACTGGTGAGCAATGCAATTGCATGTTCAAAAAGGTTGGAAACAATGTTTTGAGTTCCTCCTTCTCATTCAAAGGAACTGTTTTTGTTGGCACGTGACCTTGCTTGCCTGATTGCCTGACCAGTCTGAAGAACAATGTTTTCCAAGCAAAGAATGCCACCCTTATCCCAGTTGAGATGTGCAGAGCTGGGAGCACAACTCATGTGCTGTGTAGAACTCCACTACAGTGCACTGGAATTACTCTGGCAAAAACTACTTATGGCTAAATCAATGAGACATTAAGTTCAAACATTTGCAGCACAACAGTAACAGAGCACATCTGAAATGACAAGATCTTCCTACATGCTCCTGTTCCAGCTCTAGATGTTGAGAAAAACAGCAGAATAATTTTGTTCTTGCTGCTTAATTTCAGTTGATACTCACAAAAACAATACTGGTTTTATTCTAGTTACTTTAGTTAACTGTTAATTCACGGTAACAAAAAAACATCAAGTAGGGGTTTCAAAAAAATGGAAAAAGTTTATTAGGCAAGGATAAGAACATTGTCCCAAATTTCAAAATATCCAAGAACATCCTGTCTTTCCAGACATAACAGTTTTAATTCTGATTTCTCAGCTTTATGTTTTGCATAGAAGATGACATTTGTATGTCACTGGAATTGCATCAGCTGGTAAGCGGACGTGCCACAAAACCCTTTCCCTCAGCGGAGCTGTAGTTACAGTGTCCAAAACACAGTGAGTAAATGGTTACATCCTTGAGACTGTGTCGTCATTGGGAACATGATGGTGTTAACACCACCCACACTTGCACTGGGCCCATTCCCACGGTACCGCTCAAGGGAGGCACAGGGTCTTTGCCTGGAGGGAATTTCCCTGGCCAAATTAACATTTAAGAGCTAACTTTCTAATGTGAGTCTTGCAAACCACAGAGAATTAATCACACTACCCAACCTTACGGGAGGACTGCCAAACTTTCTCTCAGGCGTACTCTGTTTGGAGAATAACAGAAGACAGAAATTGAAAGTGAACTTTCCTTTGGTCGCCAAATAGCTGTCTAACTTTATTCTTTCTATAATACATCCAATGGTATTTATGGAAAAATAGGAGGTAATTTTCTCATCCGCTTCTGTTCTTCAGTAGTTCTTGACATACCACTATCTTAGTACCACTTGCTCTGCTCTCAAAAATGATTAAAATACCAGAGACTACCTACCTTCCTAAACTCTTGAACTGTAGTAGATATATCTGATTAGGCCCCTAAACTATCAGAAATTCACAGGGTATCCTTAGCAAAATACTTCTGCATTACCCTAAACATCACATCTGGAAACTGATGATCTGATGACAGTTTCTTAATTAAATTATGCCTTATTGATGTTAGCACCCTCCAGTAACTATAGCTCAGTATGTGTACCCCTTGAATACAGAATTCTGCAGCCTTCACTGGTGAGATGCAGCCTTACATCTCACTGCTGCAGTCAGAATCCTGTGGGCTAGAGAGGCGCCTCTTGAAAATATTGTCAAAATCATCACCCCCGCTATTCACTGAGGGCAGTATTAGGGCAGCATCAGGGCAGCACAGGGGTGCTTGCAGAAACTTATCCATAGTAAATGGTGTGGATAACAGCACCCGCCTAAGAGAAGAACATGGTAGAAGAACATGTGGGCATCCACAAGTGCCCAGATCGCATACACGCCACTGGGACACTTGCTCGAAAGTGCTCATCTTCTTCAAAAAAGAAGCAGCTATCACAGAGATTAAAGAGTAACTGGGGAATTAGACAGTCTTGAAGAAAAAGGAGCTGCCTTGAACAAAACTATTAAAAACACATAAATGTTGATTAACTAAGTGTCATTAGTAAGTCAATACAGTACTTTAGTCCTGATTTGGTTTAAGCTACAGAAATGGAGCCCTCTTTTCCTGTGGCAGCCTGCTGAGATTCTGCTACTCCTTCCCCCCGTTGAAAATGAAGCATTGCCTCATGCCCAGCTTGCAGCACGGGAAAGACAGCACCTTGTAGGATCTAGGGATGTGTCCCAGGCAGTGCTGCAGAAAATGCAACAGAGCAGCACTCTCCAGGTCCAAGGGAAAGGGCTCTCCCCTCCTTTCCTCTTAGCAAAGATGTGGCAAATAATAGGAGACATGTTTTAGAGAGGAAATGGCTATAACTACTCCCTGGCTGCATCTACACGCTTCCAAGCTCTCCTGACTGTACATTTAAATTCATTAGCTGCTAACCAGTAATCTGGACCTAATGAACCATATACAACCTATGGGCCAAGCTGGGGGACAAGTCACTCCAAAAGAAGTTAGGCATCATGGACATGGCTGTGCCAAATCTGGCTTGCTATGCCCTGCACAATGCGTCAGTGCTATCTCACCACACACACCCTTGTGCCGTGCCCCAAAGACATACCAAAGCAACCACCACACCTCCGGTGTTGAGTTATGAAAATAAAACTCTCTCCAACAACTGAGCAGGCCTCTTGTTATTTGAGGCCTTTGCTAAGACAAACCCCCCCAAATTCCACCATCTCGCCTCGGGAATAATAATCTAGTGTTAGACCAGCTCAAAGGCTGTCTTCCTGCTCATGGCCCTCTGTGTGCTTGGGTGTTCCTGTATCACCAAGCAGCACTGCTTTCAACCAAATGGTTGAAGAGCTACAGCCCAACAGCAGCCAGTGCCATGGCAGAAGCTCTTGGGATGCCTCCCAGCTGCACAGAGACTGCCCAGTGCAGGTTAGACCACGGGGCTGCCTGGAATGACCCAACACAGCCACTGCTGCAGAAGTGGCCATGGTGAGTCTCTGACCTGAACTGCTGCCCAGCGAGCAGTGTGAGCTGGGAATGGCAAAGCCCAGAAATCATTGGCAGTCCTCTCCCCTTGTCAATTCTCCGCCACAAGCATTGAGCTTGGCCTTGCAAGCTCTGCATTGCCTGCTGTGTGTCAGTGGTTTCTGTCCAGGCTGGGGCCCATGGAGCTACCAGGCTTACTATCCCCTCTCCAGCACCTGTAAACAACTACAAGGGCAACCTCACTGGATAATGTGTCCAGAACTGAAAGTCCACATTTTCAAGCCTGGCCTGCTTGTCTAAGACCAAACATATGGAACATGTAATATCTAATATAATGCTCTCCAGAGATCAGCCCTTTGCCTGGTCCCATTTGAGAGAACACAGCAGACCGACAGATGAGGCAGGGATGACACTAAAAGGCCATGTGACAAACAGAAGCAGAAAACACAGCAGTGGTGAGCGACACGTCACCACAGCAGTGCTGGGCAAAGCCTGCCTCAGCCTCTGGAGCATGGCTCCTTCCAGGGATTCCTGTCCTCCATGGGTGAGCACATACATGGTGGATCTTGGTGAGAAAAGTATAAAGGCAAGAGAGGCAAAGATGTCTGATCTTGTGCTGTGTCAGGGACCATAACAAGCTCTGTGCAGTGCAAACACAGCCAGTTTGCACCACCAGGTCAGGGGACCAGAAATGTCTTTAGCAGCACAGACAGGTTCTCCTAACTGCTCCTACACTGCTCTCTGCTGCAAGCAGGAAGACAAAAGGCTTCACCTCAAGCCATTGATGTTTCATCTTCCATTCTGCCCCCTGAAGAGGCTTTAAAGACTGACTTCTACTCACATATGGAAAGAAGTCAGTCAGCAGAAATGAAGACTGGGCTAAAGAGCTAACTTTCTAATGTGACTCCTCTGGACTGTTGAGGCTGGCCATTACCTCGTGGGCTTGTGCTGAAGATCCAGTGCTGGTGATTGAACCAGGGCTGGAACTGCTCTTTGCTTGGTGCATGTGAAAAGCTCTTGCTGCTTTTCATTCCATGCCCGGGTCATTCCTGTGTCACTGCCTGCTGGACTGGAAGGAAATGACTGCTGTAAATCTGTTTTTAGAAATATTTGACTCCCTTAATATGTTAAATGAATTCCAGTTATTTATGGGATTTTACTTAGTTCAGGGTAAAACTTATTGGATTGTTCAGACTATTCCAACTGTTACCTTTTTCAATAAAAGGGTAAGTGTTACTGAAGAATAAAGTCCCTACAAACAATAATGCACCTGGATATTCAAATTGGTTTGACTACTATATTAAATCATTTGAGGAAAAACCCAAAATTTGCTCACCTGGGAAAAATTCCTACCTCAGTTTTATCAGTTACAGACCTGGTCGCCTAAGAGCAATGAAGTTTTCAAAACAAAAGAAATACAGAACAAAACTATAATAGACATCACAACATACACAACAATCACTGTATTTCCTTTTTGTTTCTTTATGTTTGCATCAGAGCAAACCCAAACCTACCCTTTGTTTCCTTTAGCTGAAAAGTGTGGAAATATGGCATAGAAAGCAATTTATTATCATTCATTGTGAGCAGGCAAGTGCCTGGCACTCTGTGGAGTGGTCACTGTCACAGGAGCTCACAATCCACACTGCTGCTCCTATAGCTGCCTCCACCCATGGACAGAAACAGATGCAATAGTGGACTTCAAAAGACAAAGCAGAGCATCTGAGTGCCCTTCCTTCAGCTGCCTTGGTTATCCCTTGCTGTGAGTGGGACAGAGCCTGCAGGACTGGCTCTCTGCAGTTGAGCACAGGGAAGGGCAGCGGCTGCTGGCTGGACACAGGACAGCCCAGCAGGTTCCCTTCTGCCACCTCCCTTCTGAGTCCCTGAACACCTAAGCTCAGTCCAAGTATTTTTGACCACATCTAACCTGACGCAAAAGCTCTGATTCACCATTTACTACAGAGCAGATTCCTGTGCAGTGCAGGGAGTATTTATAAAGGACCTAAGGACTTAAGCAAGCAAGGGCATGACTTTCCTGCACTCTGCCTGCTCTGTGATAAGCACATACACGCTCACCCCATGCTAAATGAGAGTTCATGGTCTACTCTTCACTGAGAAGCAAACCCCCTTCTGCTCCTTGTCATGTCTCGTGCAGAAGAAGGTGGCTGGGCTTGTACCAAGAAGGGGCTGGTGTGCATTTACCTGCTCCCCAGCACTGCTTTGTCTGAGTGTCCCTTCCCCAGCAGGGCATGGACTGATCCCACTGCAGTGGCAATGGGTGGAACAGCCCAGCCCACAAAGCAGATGTGCTGCCTTGCAAACCCAAAGCTGTACAGTGACACTCAGTTCCTACATTTAACTGACTGCAGCTGCAGTGGCTCCTTACCTGCCCCTCTGCCTGCCTTAGAAGATGCCATCAGGTGCAAAAAAGGGAGAACCACATTAGTGGAAAGGATTAAGTGGAAGATTGCTCTGGTCCTGCCACTCCTACCTCTCTTCTATTCCACAAAGACCCAACAGGTTCCAAGGCACAGCCTTCACACAGTCATAGTCCAGTAAGAACAGCCCAGGAGACAAAATTTGCTCACACCTGGGCAGCTCATGAGAGAAAAGGCCAGGATGATGAGACAAGGGAGCTGAAAACTGCCTAAGGAGCAAAGGATCTCTCTCTGCTGGCACCACCAAAAAGGCTGCCTGCCCACAGGGAAAATACATCTAAGAGCTATGAGAAGCCCTGGCCAGGATGTGCTAACACTCCAGCATCAGAGGTTAATCCCTGAGCTGTCGGCACTACACAGAGGTGCTAATCCACGGCTGGGTGCCTGAATCAGCCTGGTAACACCTCTTGCACATGGCTCCTCCTTCACCAGGTTAGTGCTGAGTCTGGGTGAAATTCAAAGAAGGATGCTTTTTCTTTTTAGTTTATAGATTCAACCATTTCCAGTACATGAACAAACAAAAGGCTTACAGAGTTGGGTTAAATCATAAACAGATCCATGAATGCACCAGCACAGAGAGAGAAACAAACATTGCAGTCTGCACTGGAGTACTCAGACTTCTGAGCATTTGTGTCACCTGAAGTGTTCTCCTTTCCACCCCACACCAGGCTCTGGGCTCGCAGAGGAGCCAGAAAGACACTGCTCCAATGGCTCTGAGGGCGACTGACTGGACAGGACAATTCAGTACACAGCCAAAGGCACCCCAGCAGTGACACCTCTGAGCTGATGCTTGTGCTTGTCCCCCAGTAAACTGCCTGCAGTGTAAGGGGTGCTATTGTAAGCTTGAACCACCAGCTGCAATACCGGTGATGTCTGGTTTCAAGCCCCAATGACTTGTATGAACAGAACTTCCACCAGATAAAAAATCACATTTGGCTAGTGAGAAAGCCAACCCTGCACCCACACCTTAACAGAATTCTTTAATCAGATAGAGGGTATTACTAGATCTTTTTTTTTCTTTTTGTGCTAAACCATCTTCAGGCATTAACAATTATTTTCCCCCAGACATTGCTAGGAGCCCAAAGTTTGTTCTTTATCATCAGCTTATCCCAAGAAAGATGAGTCCACAAACAGTATGGTACAGCTCTCCGACTCTTAAGACTTCAGTAGGACTGAAGAAAACTCCTGAAAAGCTTTACCAGTCCCGGAGAGAAGTCAATATTCATTGTGGGTGTGAGTTTTGCTCCTTTTCTAACACTTTTGGCTGCCACTGCCATGAGTGCAATCAAAATGCACATCTGAGCTGTACCCCACTACTATACTCCAGGATCATCTGGCCCAAATTATATTATCAAAGCAGAGGATGTTACTACATTCACCCTTTATTGAATCCTGGGAAAAACGCTTTGAGATCAGCCTCAAACTATTTTACTAGCTCTGCTCAACCTTGCTGAAAAAGCCCTCAAATTACAAAGTTAATTGGCAGCACATTGTTACCATATGTGGTGTGCAAGAGAAGCAGTGAAGTTTATTTAGGCATCAGAACCAAAGGAGAGTGGAATATTACTGCTCTTTATGAGGATTTTGTGTTGGCCTTGATTACGAAGACATCCCCAGCCTTGATCCTCCTGTGTGCAGCCTGCCCAACACAGCACAGCACATTGCAGCACGGGGGCACCAGTCTGCCTCCAGCCCCACTTCCCAGGAGAAACTCTGGATACACTGCTTGCTGTGCTTTTGCTTGCTAGTCCTCAGCATTTTCCTTTTCCATGTCCATATGCCTCTTTCTTGAGTAAAGTTTTCCAGGCTATCTCTCATCGTTAAAGCACAACCCCAAACCCAACCAGCTGTGCAGCTGCTGGGTCACACAGATTTGGAACAATCCTCCTTGCTGTCTCACTTGTCTGGCTGGATCTCTCAAAAATCTTCAATAAGAGCTGGATTCTTGGACTACAGGCTCCGATGTTCACTCCTCCTATTTAAAATCTGAGCAAAAAAAACTAGCAAATTTATATCATCAGGGCCTAACTCAAGACTCTTCCCTCTTTACCCTGACAGCAATAGCTCCTGTTGGAGCCTTTGCACTTACAAAGCTCTAAGCTTTGCAAGGTGCAGCAGAATTCACTAAAGTGTGAAGCCCCAGCAGTTCCATGGTGGCAGTCCCTAGCTGATGTTTGCAGTAAAATTGTAGCCAGAGGCCAGAAACACTCTCTCTGTTTTTAAACTCTGACAGAATCCCCGTGTTAGTGCCCTTGCACAGACCGCCCAGGCTATACTGACATCTCAGCCCCACACAGGCACCTGCAGAGCTCCTGTTGCCCCATCTGGAGGAATCAACTACAATTCACACAGTCTACTAAGGGTCATGGGCAAAGACTGCTTGCCTTTAAGAGCCATAAACTATTTTTAAATGCTCAAAATGGACTTTTGTGAAGTGAGACATCAGGTTTCAATTAAGATGCCTTCATTTCCCAATCTGATGTGTGTTAAACAACCTATCAAAACCTCATAAACTTCAGTTCACAGCATTTTCATTTCCGGATTCCCTTTTCTCCTTTCAGTTTAAGTAATAATTTGTGTATTAAAATAACGTGTTTAAAAATAAAAACAAATCGGAGGAAAATAAAATATGATGATTTTTGTCCTTTATTGGGGCAGCACTCCTGTTTTTCTGGAAGACACATCAAGACCACATTGTTCTAAGTGTAAGTTCTGGAGAATGCAGAGAGGTGAAGTAAGTTAATTCCAAGCTGACTGGAATATTTGCAATAAGATACCTTCAGTGCACAGAACAAAAATCCAGAGTTCCCAGAATCCCACAACAGCTTCTGTGCACAGCAGTGCATTATTCAAAAGGCCAATTCCATGTGGCTGAATCTGTCTGCACATCTTGCACTTTGCATTTTGAGAAGGAAACGTCTTATCTCCAGGCACCTACCCATCTGACTTGCACAAAATGAAAGTCTCTAATATTCCAGAAGTCTTCAGGATATAATTAGAGCATGGAAAATGAGGCACTATTCTGTCTAGTCCAAATGCCTGCTGTGACATAGCAAAACTCCTGCACTGATAACAGTGAAAGGACAATACCAGGGGCAGACCAAGCAGACCTTGTCCAGCCAAAGTGCTTCTCTCTGGGTTTGTCAGCTGTGCTAATGTGCCCAAAAATGTCACGTGTGGTCTCTATCAACAACTATATCACATGTGTACATGAGCAATTTACCCACCCAAGTAATACTTATTCTAATGGTTGATATATTACGTAGAGCAAATATAAATAGGTTCTGAGGACAGTGTTGCAATGTGAGATAATCCAGAAAACCCAAGTCACCACCTACTCCCACACTAACACTCCAAAAAGCTGCACTGAGGGTGAGAGATACGAGAATGACCATTAAGGAATTTTGTTAATAAACATAGCTGAAACTGTGGTTTGCATTGTTTTCTTTTGTGAGCTTTTACATATAAAACTTGCTGGGATAAGACCAGAATTTCTTACCAAAGGCCTCATAAAGCAAACATTTACCCTCTTCTACTCTAAGCCTGGGATGCAACTTCACAGTGGATTTCAAGGCACTGCTAAAGTGCTGATGATCCCCCCAAAATCCTTGGATCAGGAAGGTTCTTGCCTGGGTCTGAAGGAGTCTGAGAGCTGCCACTGTAACAGAGCCAAAGTCCCTCCCTTTCAATGTCCAACAGTGGAGGCCCAAAGGAAAAATAAGAAGTGTAAGCCTCCTCAGCTGCTTGGTCTCACATCCTTCTCTGAGGTTTTCCTTCCTTTGCTTTATACCTACCCCTCTGCCCATCAGGCCGTTGTTGAAAGGCAGTCCGATGAAGCTGAAAGCTGCCTCCTGGATGAAGTAGGGATTCAGGATACGGATCTCATGAGGCTCCCTGGGGACACGGGTTGCCACTGACTTCCAAAAGCCATCAGAGGCACTCTAGTAACAAAAACAGAAACAAAGAGGAAAAAGAAAGATGAAACAACAAACAGAATTATATACAAAATATAGCAGATTTCTATTATTTTATTTTAAAAAATATTAAAATGCACTACTGCAGCAGTTCCATTGTCTCTGCTCACTGCCACAGGACAGCAATATAACATTGTATGGGACCTGTGTCTCTTGGACAGGTGGCATCAGCATGGACTGATGTAGTTGAGCCAGTCTGGATAGTAACTGTGAGGAGGACAGACAGGCCAGGGCGTCAGCATGAATTATCCCCTCCCTGGTGCCATCTTTTCACTCTTATTGGCACTTCAGCTGGTTTGATCCATGAATTAAACATTTCAGCACATCCTGTGATCACTCCCACCTGCCTCCAAGGAGAGACACCATTGGATAGCAAATGCTTTTAAGAACATGCAAAGAGATGAAAATGACTGTACAGCCCTACTTCCAGTGTGAGCTACAAGCTTCCTGCTTTATCCTAGATTTGTCCTCCCCTGTTTGGTTTTATGTGAATTAAACTGTAAGCTTATAGAGGTATCATCTTGTCTTGTGAACAGTCATGAATGTTCACGGTGCAAGGGAAGAAACAACTAAGTATGTCTATTATTTTTACCCAACTCAAGTTTTTACACTGCAAACATAGAAGAGCAGTGGCCTTGATGTGTGTGCTGCACTCCTAGACAGTCTTGCCTGGGGAGGCGCTTGTGCCACTCTGCCATGTGGCTTTCCATCCTTGCTCATTGATGGCTTTGCATCATTGCTTCCCATCACTGACACCTTTTCAGGTGTCAGCAGGTGCAGCACAGAGTGCCCCCAAAATAACCAGGGGCTCTGTGTTCACAGGACTCAGGGAGCAATTACGTTCCAATGTTTCACTTCTGTTTGGGTTAATTCAGAGCAAGGCACAGGGAGGATGGAAGGAATTTTAATCTGCTGACCAGCATCTTGGGCAGGATAATCTGACTGAACACCTCCTTCTTGAAGCATTGAGCCATCTTCCCGGAGATCTCCATGACAAGAAACAGACACTACACTACATAAAAAAGACACACTCTGGAATTCATTATATACTCCAGTTTTGGGTTGCTTGCAGCTTAGCAGTGACTTTACAGCTGCTCTCAAGGCACTGATGAAAATCCAGTTATTATCCACTGCAAAATCCTCAGGCGCTTCCTCTGCCCAGTAGTGATCACCCCTGTAATTACAGGCTGGAATTCTGCCTCAGCCAATGCCTGCTGCATTTCACACGCTCCTTGTACGGTGTTCACTCCTGTGAACTCTCACACCATGTGCTGCTAAACACCTTACAGAGTGTTTTTTATGGAACAATCCAATGGATATCTTTAGCTGCTGAATTCCATGTCCTGAAATTGAAACTGGCAGATGGCTCGTGCTACAAAAGGCATTAACAGAGCAAACCTGAGGAGGGTGCACACCGTCATCCAAACCAACACTCTTGGAAAGCCAAATCCCATTGCTATCTGTGCCCCCTCCAAACTGCCCAAACACAATACACTTCTGACAACCAGGGCAAGCATCCCATGGGTTTAAGTTCACATTTCAACAACGGCCAAGTGCCCTTGGGACACTAAATGGGAAAAATTCTTAATTATCGCTCATGTTCTTTCATCATAGTAGAATTAGAAAGAATGCCTGGTGTCAAAGTAGTCTAATACTTTCCATTATAAGACATTTTCAGCCACTGAGTGATCCCAGCATTTAAAAAAAACTAGGAAAAAACTTTACAAATATTAATAAAGTCCAGCATCCATTTGACCAAGGGATTTGAGGGATTTGGTATGCCAGCCAGGTTTTGCCTCCTTGTGAAAATTCATTAAAAATTGGATAAATATTAAACCCTTGGAATTTCCTAAGGGCACATGTAAAGTAGAGGTCTTTCAGTTCCAGGAAAGGAGGGGGAAAAAAAAAAGTCACAGACTCCACTTGCATTAAGCATGCTCCAGGTCTCACAAAAATGAAGATGATAAACAAAAATCTTGAACAGCTACTCATTCAGTGAAACCATCTTATCATGGACTTAAGCAGGCACACCCTGGAAAAATACTGTGTGACCTAAAATAAATTTTTAAGTTCAATTACGATTTCACATACAACTCTAAATATGGCATTGCCCAAATTTTGTGAACAATTCAAGCCGAAGTTCTGCAAGCTATTTAAAGTGGCCAGAAGGTGTTTTTTGTTTGGACTTACACTCCATAGGAGAGTCTATATAAATTCTGGGATTTAAGTAGGTTTTACATGGCTTTTACATTACACACAAAACATTACATAGAAAAAAAAAATAAAGAAAAAGAAGACAGGTTATAAACTGTTGAGAGTTTTATTCCTTGCTGCTGCTGGAGCTGTTCAGAGAGAAATAACCACATATACCACCACTGTCCATTTTCCCAGCACTGTGTGAACCATGAGGACCACACCTGGGCTCCTCTCAGCTGGTTCAATGTCAGTGCAAAATAAATGTGGGCGCCCATCCCTAGCTGGAAATACAACCAGTCTGCTTTACTCCCTTCTATTTAGCTGTTTCTCCTGTTGTTCTTTATGATTATTTCCCTAAGCATTTCCTTCAGCTATCACACTGCTCTGAAATCATTCTGGCTTCTCCCTTCTGTCTCATTTCGATTTACTCTATGTTTTTCCCTGTAACCTTTCTGGGCAGTTCCCCTGAGCGTAGTTTTGAGGGACACCTGAGGTAGTCTTTCATTTTGGCGCATTTTCCCGCTGCAGTTTCTAAAACAGTTGTAGGGAGGAACACGGAGTCTCAGCAGACAGCTCTCCCTTCCACCTTTACAGCAGGCAAAGCCCTGCGCAGTGTCAAAGAACCAAAAACTGTTTCCCTGGCTTATAATCACTGAAATCCCAGCCTTGTGGTTTGGCTCTCCAAGCCCCGTGGTCCTGAGCTCATCACTGGCATGCTCCAGAGCGCAGCACCAGCCCCGTGAGCCCCGGGGTGCTCCCTGACACATCCCCTTCCAAGGCTCCGCGCTACCGCCGGTGCCGCGCCCGGGGTGGATGCTCAGCCTGATTGGACCCAGATGTTCAGAGAGGTTTCCAAAGCAGTTACTTCCCGTCGGGGAACGCCGTCCCTTTTTCTGGCTGGGAGGAGACCCGAGCAGCAGCAGGCATTAGGAGGAAGGGCACATTTTTCCTGCCAGATTCGGGAGCTCAGACTCGCAGTTGGAGGTTGGGGGGATCCTCTGTTGTCCGCTGCAGTGGCTAAACCTGCAGTGCTTAAGGGTGGGCTTGTCACAATGAAATAACTCCTGTCCTGATCAGCACCATGAGAAGCAGTCAGAAAATGAGTCTGAAAACTGTTTAGGCGATGTTCCTGCAGGGCCTCATCACCTCCAGGTACCAAGGTGGAAACCAGAGGGTCCAGGCTGGAAATTGTGTATCCTCGTGTTAAGCTTCCACTGTTATTATTTGTTGGTATTACTGTGCACCCGGAGTCCAAGGCACAGATCAGTATTCACAGTGCCAAAGGCTGCCAAAAGAAGCGTATACAAAACAAGCATCACAGAGAGGCAGACAGGAGAACGTGACTGAAGACCAAGTCTGTGAGGGCCATGGCATTTTTAAACAATCTTGGAGTGGTTTCAAAATTGTATAATTGCAAAGGACATCACTAAAGGCTTTAGAGGAAAGTATTTTAAAAGTGCAAAAGAATTTAGACAGGCCAGGGCTTTCAAGCCAGTCTCTTGTACAGTTCTTATCCAGCAAGAGAGGCAGAAAGAGACACCACCTCTATAGACACCACTCCAGGAATAAACTGGTACAGACATGACAAACCAAAGATAGGAGATTAGGAGGAAGGGATAAAAAATGGCAGGGCTCACCAAATAGCTCTAGGGACAAGACAGTCCAGCTGCAATCCTTCATTCTGTACATTTGCAGAACACTGAAGGCTAATAGGCACAGCCAGTTGTAAACTATTTTTTGTCTCCATACAGTTTTCCATCTCCTGTACTCAGATTTACCAAGGCAAATCACAACATTAGCTAAAATAAAATATGGAAACTCAGAGCCTTAGCCAAGAAGCACCTCATTGGAAAATACAAACCACTCGAAGCAGGCTGAATCTCCCACAATAACAACATTTCTAATATACTGAGCAAAATGAGAGGTAATGCCATTGCATCCTGATGATACAGATGCTGGCTCTTTTGTGCCTCTGTGACAGTACTGGATTTAGGAGTACAAACAGCATAACTCATTGAGACTTCTAGCTCTCATGGGAAGGGGACAGGAAGATTGCAAAGGTCAGCTACATGCAACATGAAGTCTGGGTATGCAGTACTTTGCTGCAGAGCAACCAAATGAAGAGACTGGAGAGGGAGCCTGTGGGTAAATAGAGATTACCGCTCTTTCAAACTCTGCTAACACCAGAAATGGAGAGGAGGAAGGACATGAGGCAAAAAAAAAAGTCAAAGGATGATGCACCAGTCACAAGACCTCACCGTGCCTGTGAGCACATCGGTAATTGGAATCTCTGCCCCCACCAAGGTTGGAATGTGGTTTATTCTCTACCCGTCATCCACAAGCTCTCACTGTCACACAAACAAGGTACAGCAAAACCACTGCAATCCATCTGCAGAGGCTTTTGAAAGATTTCTGCTCAGGCATGACTGGATTAGACATGGAAGGTGTGTTTCCACTAGAAAATAACCATCTTATCAGCCAATGCTGCATTTCTCAGCGGTCAAGTAGACACAGAGGCCTAGAAAATGCTCTTCTGCAAGTGGTAATATAAATGAAGTTGTATCATTTGCACTGATTATCAAAGCAACAAGGAATTTTTAGCAACAAGAACAGAGGTGCTGAGAGCCTGCAGTCTGGGTTAATGGTCAATTGCCAGACCCACTAGCCCACACTTCAAGCATATTTACCCAACTTTCTAAAAGCTATGGAGAACCCCTCACCATGCTCTGCACATGGCTCCGATGGCCAGCATTCATTCTGAATGAACCTATGTTCAGTTTTTAGAGCCTAGAAATGCTCTAGAGACCAGTTCCACTCTTATCTGCCCCACTGAAAAGCTCTTACTCTGCCTGAAGTAGAAGCATTGCTCAAGCCTTTCCCTCATCTTCTCTTTATTCTGCTGTCAAAAGATATGCAGCTCTTGGACTACCCAACAACATGATACTTCTAATTTTTTACCAGTTCTGCTTCTTTTCCCAAGGCACCCTCTCCCTGAACAAGTCTAAAATCAACTGGCTGTAATTTCCCAGGCCATTCCCCTGTCATTATGCCCCATCAGCCTCACAGCACCTAAAAGAATTCCTGACAGGTTATAAAGCCCACAAATTCAGCTTTTACCAATATTTCTCAGTGTGAAACCCAAATATATTTTATACCTAACAAACAAAGGGCAGCAAAGCATGATGGAGACAAAAGCACCGCAAAACATGGCACGATTAGTTTTTTTCTTTTTAAAGCAACAATGTTTTCTTCTTTGTTGACAGAGCTGAGCTAATAGTTCACTACATTGGCTAGAGATAAGTTTCTTTAGGCTTGATAACCAAGTCAAAAACCACAAGAGAAAGGAAACTCATTCCAAGCAGCAGTTGCAAACTTTAAACAATGTGCCAGATGTGTCACTTACACAGCACCCTGGCTACACATGAAACTGGAAGCTGTCCCGTGCAGAGATACTGGCTCAGAAAGCAGCAACTTCAGCGGTGACAAAATCCACCTGGGACATGAGGGTGGCACTGGTGCGTCACACACCAGTTTGCAGTAACTCAGCAATGTGCTCATTCCCATGGATGTCCGGAAGTTTCTGCCCTGCTTACCTACAAACATATATTGTGAATAAGCAGATAACATATTCAAATAGGCCGACTGAATTTCCAGCTTCATTTGACCTACATAACTGAGTGCTCCAGCTAACCCAAATACAGACACGTGGGCCTCCTGTGTGGCTGGTCTAATACAAGCTGCTGTCTTCTGATTCACAGGATTAAACAGCACAAGGCCAAGATCAGCTCTAAGAAGTCAGGAGAGCAAAGCTATTTTTACAACATGTTGTAAATGAAAAGGAATTCCTCTTAAAAAAAGTATTCTCATGGTTTTAGCCATGTAACTGAGAGCAAAATGTAGTTCACAGTTGTAAGATAACAAAACGCCGTCAAAAAAGAGATTGTCCTGTGAGGAAAACAGAACTTGGAACATGTCAGAGGAGCTGCAGAAAACCTGAAGATTTTTCTGATGAATGCTGTTTCACATGTAGAAGTATAAACGATGGCTCACATACGGTCTGTCAGTAGATGTGTCTTCTATGTGCAAACAGGGTGATGGATAGACTGTCCTACAGACTTTTGTTCAAAATGTTAGCTGGATTTTGAGCCAAAATTTGAAGAAATATTCCTGTTCTGACATGTCTTAGGAAAAATGGAAGTTTTTAGTGAAAGGAACGGATTTAGATAACTTACATTTGCTTTGTGGTTTTTTTGTCTGTGAATAATTATCCTTCAATGAAAAAATATTGAAAGTAGTAGAGCTTCAGAAAAATCCTAAAGAAGAATAGGCCCTATATCATCACTGTATACAGGGTGTTTTATTTCCATAAGGGACCAGCTTCTTTACTTTATTATGATTTTTATGACATAGTTTATGAAATGTCATACTTATGTAACATCTATTAAAAGGATACCAGGGCTGAAAGGGTCAGATCCATGTGCTAGTAATTGCTGAAGTAGGACTGTCTTGCAATTTCAGCTCAGGATTGCTGTTGAGAACACTGACTTTCCAATCTTCCCACAAGATTTTTCTTATATCACCATGCATCTAAGTGTTTTGCAAACCATACTTTCGCATTTCGAGCATCTCTGCAATACTTTGTGTGTACAACATCTCCTCAAGAGGAACCCTCAGTGTCTGTAACCAGGAGATCATTCTTCCTCCTCACATTTCCTCTCTGCTATCCACATATTCTACAGCTCCTACAACTACTCATACAAGGCGGAATGTCTTACATTACAGAAATTAGTCCAAATCTCAGTCTTCCCTCTCCACTAGATAGACAGCTGTGTTCTAAGCAAGCCAGGATATAATTATGTAATTAAGGATAACATCTGCACAGGAGAACTGAATTAACATTGAAAATCCAATGTTATTTTTTTGCTTTTTTTAACTTTTGGCAGCTTGAGTTCTATAATCAC
>VYZR01046439.1:0-11242 GCA_013400675.1 Oxylabes madagascariensis
TTTTTCAACAGAGCTGCCTCATTCTCTAAATCATTTATTTCAGTCTTGACTTTCTTTTTAATAAGAAGATCTCTACTACTTGTTAGTCCGTATTCATTGTTAAACTCTGTTATTTCTCTGGTAAAATTATCTTCCTCCTCAGTAATTTTTCTCTTTGCATCTGCCTGAAAAAAAGAAAGGGAAGAGTGAATGTTCAGGTGAAAAAAAATGGAAGTCTTTGTTAAGCTAGGTAGATCGAGACACACTGTTGTTTTTTATAGTTAAATTTGTAGTAGGAAAGTAAATAAATTAAAAAGAAATGTAAAAATAAAGAAAACATTCACTTTTTCTTATAAGAACATGAAAACAGTCTACAGCTCTATCATTATGCCTGTTGTTTTAAACTTTTTTTTCCTGTAAAGATGAAGGGTCTATTGTTGACAGCAGAGCACTTAAAAAAATCAATGCATTGTTATAGACTTGAACCAACAGTTTTTCAGTTCAACTCTTGTATTGAAATTAGAAAATTCTGTTTAAAGTCACTAAGTCACTAGCATAGTATGGCAGTTCTTTTTTTTTAGCTTGTTAATAAACTAAATAAAAGTGTTATTTAACCTTCTGCAGAATGCAGATGTACTTTAACTCCCTTTATAACTACCAAGAATGATACTGTCAATAGAAAATCAGTTTAATTTTCTGGGGGAAAAAATATTCAAAAGAGTAAGGTTATATTAAATTCCTTCTAAGAAAACTTAATAGATTGCTAAATTAATTAAAATTAAATGATCCCTATATACAGGAAAAAAGAAAAGATAACTTGTATATCAAACTTTACACATATACTGGGAATACTTTGGGTGATGCAGAAATATGACTTAGTTAAAAAGATATCTGCCTAAAGATTTAGGTTTAATACTGGTTTGTACTGAATGTTTAAAATTTAGCTCTGCTGATTTTGAGGGCAAATATATATGCAGAAAAGACTCTTCTGTGGCATTTCTTCATATGTACAAATCCAAGAAGCCTCAACGAATAAGAGGAAGGCAATATTCAGGTTAGCAACTGAGAGAACTCGAAAACTCGTTGTAAGAAGTTACTTTTGAAGAGGTGGTGGGGTGTGCCTGACATCAAAGAGATTGTGTGCTATGTCAGGATTGCTAAACTGTCCACAATTCCTAAAATGTGGTGTGGGCCTGCTTGGGGTTTTCCTTTGATCCTTTTCAATATTTTTTACTGTGGATGAGGCAATCCAATTTAAGGTGAGGCTTCCTTAGCTTACTTTTACAAAGGAAATAATCTGTCAGAATTGGAGTTCAGTCATACAACAGCAAACATTAGAAAATGAAGTCAAGAATATAAAATCAGCTTTGGAGATAAAATGCAGCATACACTACTTTAAATCATGGTTTAAATTAAATACAAGAATTTATCTATGTTTACATTGTTACATATACTAAAATAAAATAATAAAAAAACCCAACATATTTTTCTCATTTAAAATATTTGTTTTTTTCAGATTTTCAAATTTTAAAGCTAATTGATCTTGTACAATAGAAAAGAGTTGTGTGAATATCACAGCTGGAAACATACCATTATTTTAAGAAGACTGGTTCTTTGATTAATTAGTTCAGCTTTTTGTTTTTCTAAGCTGTCTTCACGTTTCTTCAGAATTTCTAGATTGAACTGCTTTACAGACAGATCCTGAACCTTCCAAAAGGAAAAAAAAATATATAAAGTAAGGGGTTTTTTTATTGCTTTATATACTCTGAAATTGTCCACAAGGATCTTGGTCCAGCTTAAAAAGAGCTGGCACAGCTGCTGGACTAGCAAAAGAATCTTTTTTTCCCTCAATAACCTTTCAGTATACTGCTAGGATTTTGAAAAGTCTCCTTTGTTTGAAAGGCTCATTTAGTGGTGCTCTGTCTATCTAAAATGCCATTTTAAAATCTTCTAGGTTAAGGAGAAAATTTTTCCAGGAAGAATATTGACCACATAGGATCCTTTAGCCAATAAAATCCACTGTCCTCCATCCCATTGTGTAAAGCACATCAGGAACCAAATGAGACAACAATATCAGAATAACATCAGGGGGACAGGGGTCCAAGAATTCTGGTTTTGGGTGAATGGCTGTACATGTCATCCACTCTGCAATGCTGTTATGGAATATGCAAAGCAGAGTGGGATATTTTTCTGAGCATGATTTCTAGAATTTTTAGCTAAGGGTAATTAGATTTAGCTCATTGGTTATTGACAGTTTGATCACAAACCCCCCCAAGCCCTAAACTTTGATTTTGCACATAGGTTTATTTGGAGTTTTATTAATTTTAACCATTAGTTTATCTGATAGGAGGGTATGCTGTTCAACCACTGCATTTTCAAAATTTGCTGAAGACTTCTCATTTTTCTAGCCCTTCTACTGTACCATCATCTAACCTAAGTGCAGGCATATGGTGGGATAAACTATAATGAAAACAAAAAGGAAACAGCTAAGTCTTGTAGAGTCTTAAAGGAGGAGAATCATTTATTTGAAGGAGTATCAAGTTCTCTTGATTCAGAGCAATGAATAGGGAAAGCAAAGTTAGATTTGCCCACAGAGAGTAAAGGCACAGGGTAAGTATAAGGAATTAAACTGAATAGTCAGGCTGATACATGACTGTCTGTGTGTGTGTAAGCAGAAAATATCAAATAAGAGTAGTATTACAGTGGTAAAAATGAAAATATTTTAAAGTTAAATAATGCACATGATTGTGGAGAGGGCACAAATGAAGTGCATCTGATTAAAATAGGAGGATAGTGGAATGAGATGCCCAAAGACTAGAAAGTGAAAGTTGGAAAGGAAAGGACTAGATTTTTTCCTCATCCCTGATATGTCCAGCATGCTAAGTGTGCACGTGATGCTTGGCTCAGAATTTATTTTACGTATTAATTCAAAGAGAGTAGATGGTCTTACACCACTGTATTTGTAATACTGTACATAACTAGCTTCAGTGTAGTTTCTCCATTTGTAAGATGCCAAATTCAGCTATGCATTTGCAACCAATTTTTTAAAAGAAGTCATTGAGCTACAAACAGCAAAATGCTGTAATTTGGGTTCTAATTACATGCTACCTGGTTTTACAGAAGAGAGGGAAAAATTGCATTTCCTAGGACTCTTTGATTGACCACAGGCAGTGTCTGTGAAATAGATGTCAAAAAACTTCTGAACTCAGTCTCATCATCTTGGTCAGGCATCAGCTGCTGTGCATGCAAGTGGTTGGAAATGTTGCTTATAAAAAACTGCAGTTATTTGGTGTGGGATAAATTGAACAGCATCAGCCGAACAGCATTATTTAATATTATTTGAATTACATGAACTATTGCAGACATATGTAAACCTAATTTCTGTACTGAAAAATAAATTACTTTAAATAAAGTCAATAACTATATAATCTTTAAACCTAAATACAGTCTGATTGAAATGCATTTTTCTATCCCACTACTTCTCTGTATCATTTCCTACCCATAAATGAATCAATGTCAGACTAGGCAAGCAAGGAAAATGTATTTTTGTGGACATCAGTGAGAATATTATTAATACTGGTCAGTAAAGCACATAAAATTTAATTAGGAATAGTTCTTCAGCTCTTCCCATTAGTCATTTACAATAATGACTCTACTCCCAGGACCTTATGTACCTACCACATAAACCTTGATTATAAATCACAATGCATCAATAACAAATCAGTAGTAGAAACATAAAATTGTGATGTTTGTAAATAAACTTAAGACTAAGACTACTGAGGACTTCACCTAACAAGCAACATCCAGATATAATCTGTGTTGGATAAATAAGTTACTATTTTAAAGCACCTTTGGGCTCTGAGATTGTGGCATGCATAAATGTGAGCGTCTGAATAACTGTCTGCATGATTATAGTCTCAATTTGCAACCAGTAAATATTTGTAAATGAGTTCTAGTCTGATCCCTTCTCAGCAATGTTGTTACTTACATATATACATATACATATATATATATAATAGTCCTTTACAAAAGGCAGAAGAGACTGTTTTAGGAAGGATGAAAGTCATCCCCCAAACATTTATTTTTACAATTAGATGAGGCAATCTCCCAAAGGTTCTTGAAGTTGTTTATTTAAATGATAGGATCCAACAGATCTGACTTCAAAGGAGGCTCCACATGCTTTCCTGTTGTGAACACACATTCTGTCAGCACAGACACTTAAGAGCACAGGGGAGAGTATTTAGACTTAATTTTCAGACACAAGCAAATGGATTTTTAAATAATTAGCAACCACAGGTGTTATTGGTGAAAAACTCTGCAAAACCGGTGGCTAAATCTCAAAATACATCTGCAGCTTGATTAAACGGAAAGAGTAATAAAATCACTCAATAGATTCAGAAACTTTCCTGTGTCTTTGGCCTCCCTAGAAAAACATTTAGGGCTTGTAAGCTTGAACTGTAAGCTCACAGAAAGATCTTCAGTCTATGACTCAAGGTCCTGTGAAATAAACACGGAATGTTTCCATACATTTTCTGGGAAAGGCCATTAATAAATGGCACTGGGCAACCAAAGGATGGCTTCCGTACACCGGAGGGAAGTGCTGTAACAAGTTGCAGGACTGTTGAAACAGGATATCTCACACCGTGCCCCAAAAGTCAGCCTGCCCTGAACACAGCCAGGGGCCAGCCCCAAGGGTGAGGTCTGTGGGAGGAAGGATGTTGATGGACACTTCTTTTACCACAGAAAGGCACAGTGCAGGTTTTCTCCACGCTGTGCTACTCAGCAGGTGAAGCACACTCCTCCAAAGTGCTTATGGATCCATTCCTGAACGAGTAGGTCATGTATTTGTAAGCATAACGTATTTCATTACTATGTACACTATAAATATGCCTGCTCACCTTGGTTTCTAAGTTAATTTTTGCAGTGCTCAGCTCTTCTTTCATTTGGTTAATTCTTTCATAACTTCTATTTATGTCGCATTTAGCTGCAAGACAACAAAAACCTCTAAGAGTATGTGCTCAGTTTGTAAATGTTACGTCCTTATAGAAACGTGCCGGTGGCGAGAACCAGCCATGCTGGCTCTGCCAAGCTTTCCCCAGCACGAGTCCCCTCAGGATATCCCCGTGGGACTCGTCCTCTGGGAATGGGGAGGCCCNAGGCTGAGGGGACACGGCCGAGGGGACACAGGGACACAGAGGGAGGTGAGGGCTGCAGAAATGGCAGCGAGAGCAGACCCCGAGCAGAGGGAAATGCGGGTGACTGGCTCGGGAAGCCTGCAATGGAAAACAGGGACTGGGAACAGGGAAGCAGCACAGCAGGAGCAGAAGATATTGGGGAAGGAAAGAGCCAGATGACACCGAATCACATCAAACTTGGGCACTCCGGTCAAACTGGTTCTGACTCAGGATCTAGGGGTTTTTTTCATATGCTCCATACTGGTTTTCTATCATTCAGAAGCTGTTTTTCCCTACTGCTTCCTTTTTCTATGGACTGACCACCATCCTTTCTAAATGTTACATCTGCTCAGATTTACTGATCTTTTGAAAACGGATGTCTATCCTGAGAAGTTAAGAAAATAGGCTAAAATCTGCTATCACACAGGAGAACATGGTAAGGTTGACTCTATGGAACTTGCAATGATCAGACTCAGCTCAGTTGCATTTCATAGTGAGTGTAAAATGGGCAGTATTTCTCTTCCAGTTAGTCCCAGTAAGCAAAGATCACAGCACAGCCTATTTTATGCTCTTCTAGAGCATAATTGTGTAAAAATTTACAATGCTCTGAGTCCCTGCAAGTTCTGATTTGTACATTACTGGATGGTACACCTGGAAATGTAAGCACCTGGTTGAAAATATAACTCACATTACAGGGTTTGCTTTTACATCTTGGGAAGGATTGACTGCATTCCCTGAGGAGAATAACTATGTGAAGTTTGCCTATTTGCTTTCAGGCAGAAAAAGCCTGGAGGAATGAAACTTTATAGATTTTCAGCCTTTTTAACACTGAAAAATATTAGGATTATTGACAGTCCTGTGTTGTTATAGTTCTGCTCAGAGGAGATACTGTCTTAGCATAGACTGCAGCAGCAAAGTTCAGAAATTAAAAAGTCTTTGACCATCAAAAACCAAAACAATAAACATGAGAGTACAAATGTATCATTAATGAAAAAGCTGTTCTAAGGCAGCAGAATGAAACAGAATTCTGGAAAAATCTTATGTTATAGCATTTACTGCTTAAAAGGCACCATGTTACAGCGGCTAGTGTGTTAGAAAATGATGTTTTTTAAAGAAAAGCCATTGCTCCAAGAAAGAAAATGTGGGTTCTGATGAAATTTAAAACTCTGAAACTAGCACATTATGTTGCAGGAAATGCAATTATTTTTTTAAATGGCACAAAGTGCAACTGAGGGGGAAGAGTTCACAAAAGTGAATTTAGAAAATGTTTCAGAAGTGAAGCTTCCTACCCAAAGGCCAAAGGAAAAGCAGATGAGTCAAACGGGAACATTTGGTGATTGAGACAGAGATTTGTTACACAGGTCTGATGAGTCAAAAAGTCATCTTACAAAATTCAAGAAAATGAACTGCTCTATCAGTGGATCAAGGAGAAAATGAAATGAAAAGCTTTCTTTGAAGTTTTTGAGTCTTGACTGTTTTTGTGTTTGAAGCTGAGAAGGCTGCTGTAGGCTGGGATAGAGTTCAGTGTCACTTATTAAAGGAGTGACTGTGTTTTGTGGAGGGTGCTTCATGGCCTCTAATTATGGCAAAGGAGCTGCTCTCCCCAGAAAGAGGAGTCTGACTCCAACTGCACTCCTCACTGTCTGAGAATGACCATTCAGCGTGATTAACAGTTCTCTAAGAGTTTCCTTCAGAAAAAAATTCAGTGGGACAAGTATTTGACATTAAGCTTCACAGCTTTTGACTCCTGCAGCTATTTGCCACGTCCTTGATTTTTATATGGTAAATTACTCACAATTATAACTCAGGGTTATGTAACTGTAACCACACATGTGAAACATATACCAGTGGTTTCAGCATCAGTATCAAGTCCATCAGATCAAAGGTGTGCAGTTGTTGGCTCCCATGGAAAGGGATGAGAAGGCACGAACCTGGATGTTTCAGGATAAAAGTAAAACGTGCATTACCTCCGCTCAACTCCAAATTTTGCAAAGCATAAGATCTTTGGTAGATCACTTGCTGCTAGAAAGGTGACTTTAATTTCATTCTGTCGGTCATATCAGTACATCCCAATCTTAATCTATATCTGTATCTTAATCACTGTGCTGTAATCAGGTCATGTCTTTTTAGTGTTCTTCAGAATTACTAATTGCCCTTCGTAATCAGGCTGCTGTGCTAATAGTAAAGTTTCTTCCACAAGTTTCTTCTCTAGTTTGTGTAAGAAGAAAAGAAAGATTTTGTTTGTAATTTCAAGACAATATAAAAAAATTATTACTGTAACTTATTTCTAAATCATATACACTCAGATTGTTTCACAAATTGTTTTTCTAAAAACCAAAAAATAGAGGCAAAAGTAAAGAAGTGGTAGAGTAAAAGTTAGATGATGCAATATGGTCTTCATAAGAAGTCACCATAACAAATGCACAATAAGAACTAGAAATGGTAGGATTATAGTTACAAATAAATTTTGTCTTTTAGTCTTAAGCACTGTTAGTATTATTTTTTCCATATACAAACTACACTGCTTACTTTTGAACAGTTTTATTTACAGCAAACCTTCTTACCAAGCTACATCTCTCCAGTCTTCCTTTGCTCTTGGTGGTCTTTGTATTTGACAACTACTTTTGTCTACCGCACATGAAGGAATAAAGTCAAATTGTTCTGTGGTATAAATTCACAACTGTCATTTTGCATTCAGTGCTGAAGTGTTATTTCCTTTACAGGAAATAGCCCATATATACGTGTGTGTGTATATGTTAAAAAAAAAAAAATATATATGAGAGTGCTCTAGCCACTTGGAATGTAATGCTGAGCAGGAATTCTATTGGAGAGAAATCACAAACAGTGAGAAACCCAGTAATTATTTATCATAAATCAGCATTAAAAAAAATCCCAGACTTACTAAAAAATATTTTTATAATGCCACTTCTAAACAGCAAGGCTTTAACTCTATTATTCAAAACTTTGTTGAAATTGTTAAAATTCAGTAAGGAATATAACTTGGTGACATCAAATAAAGTGTTTTCAATGTAAATCAAGAATATTTTTGTGTGCTGTTTCTCCTGCTCTTGCTGGCCACTTAACTACCTCAACTACTTCTGAAAACCTAGAGCAGGACAACAGAGAAGGGAAATACTAAAATGCAGTAATAACCTATGAATTATGGCCTATCTCACATTTCCTGAGGAACTCAGGCTAAGAACAGTCTAGTTTTTATCTCTGGAAGAGTGAGAGCAAATTGCTGACCCACAGGCTGGAAGCTCTCCATTTCCAGTAGAGTGCTCAGCAAGGCAGTCATGAATGGACACCCTGTTTCCGCCTTGTAACAGGAGGGAAATAGACTACAAAATTCATGTAATAAAATACAAAATAATGGGAAATAGAGAAATAAATCCCTGGAAAATTATGTGGAAATGAGTATCATGAGAAATGAGAATGTTTTTCTTTGCCCCAAATCCCTATTTGTTTTTTCAGGTGAAAAAACTGTGAGTTAGTGAAAAGCCCTGTGAGTTTATTAAAAAATATTAAGCAGTAACTTTGTACTCCCCCATTACATGTCTGGCTGCAATGGAGAATTAGTGATACCCTTTTCCACTTTGGTAGGAATGTAAACAACTTCACAACAGATGTTCTTTATAAGGACAAAGCCTGCTATTTGCATTGTGATATCTCTATTTGAGTCTTATATCCAAGATTTTGTTTAATTCCATCTGGAAAGGCTTCACTGGATCCTTTAGCTTACTAAAGCAAAGATTATTCCTTTACGGATTTAAATCTAAGTTTTCTATTTTCTTTGGTCAGACAACACACCACCTGCTTTCTTTGCTGATTGGTAATTGTGCTGTTATACAGGTATCCACATTGTTCCTCTGCAGTGGTTTAGAGTCTTAAATATATTTCAGTCGTTTCCTTTACTGGGACAGAGAGTCTATCCTAAAACTTTTATACTCTGCTACTCTGGATATTTGGATAAGCAACAAATGAGGCTCTCATTTTGAAACATATATCAGAGCTCTTATTTATCTTGGCATAGGGGTAGTAACTTGCCTAATGAAGAAAAAATTTTTCAGATCTGGAGCGCACATCACAGTACAAAACACAGCTTTGGATTTGAACTTTCATAGTAAATTTTCTTAATTATTTATATGGGAAATTGTAGTTTGCTTTACATCAATACGGGTTACCCCTAAGTTGGCACCCAATGGAAGCCACATTCAGAAGCAATGAACACATGCCCATGGGTCAAACCAGCCAGCAGCAGCAATTCTTCCAGATTCCATGCAAATGCCCAGTTCAAGCAGGTTTGAGGAAGGGCTGTCTCAGTTTGACTAAAACTGAATAGACCCTGAATCTGAAAACTTGCTGCATTGAAACTGCATGGTCTCACAAAACGTCTTATCAAAATAGGGCCAGATGGTACTTTTTAGTGACAAATTGTTTTCTAAGAAAGTTTAAATTCTAATAATTTATTCTGAAAAAAAATAAAAAAATCTATTGTCCCTACTCCCTCAAAATATCCTGAACAGTTTTCAGAATACTTCTTTCCTTGAGGATAATGTGGAAAAGGTATGTTCTACCTGCAGGTTTTACAAGCTGCTTTGTAAAATCCAATCTTATAAATATATCTCTGTAAAACTGGGCCCTCTTGATTCTGCACAGCCCTTTGCAGGCAGAGGTACATATTTAATAAAGACTTAACAATGATAAATAACACTACATAAACTTTACTGCCTATTGATTCTGGTGTTATGATGTAATTTCATCTTTTTTAAAGGTGGCATAAAAAAAGAGAACCTAGAGTTAGGTTTCTATCCCTTCCAGGTTCCTTCCCATTGATGCTTCTGGAAGACAAGCTACCTTTAATCCTGAAATTTTCAAAAGCTTCTTGGCACACATCTGCACACATCTGCCAGGACTCAGAGCACAGGCAGGATAATAAAAGCATTCCATTCAAGTAGAGTAGAAAGTCACAGCTGCAGTAGGCATGCATTATCAATTGTGCCACATTCATAAATTAATAATTTTCATTGTATTACAGTCACTTCTTTCCAGAAGCATTAAACATGTCTATTCACAGATTGTGCGAAAAGTATATAAATAATTCTGCTGGGTTCATCTTTTTACAGCTTGTCTTTTGAGAAAGAAGACAACAGAAGGAAAGTGAATTAGAATAAGAGGCAAAAATGTTACTCTTTTAAAAATAATTACTTTTTTCTCATTTTGAAAAATAAATCAGAATATTTAAAATATCTGCACTAAGTCAGTTCTTTGAATATAAAATTAATATCCATAGTTGAGACAGCAGAGTTTATAAAAGTGAATAACACACAGTGCTTTCATATGTGTTTTCACAAATGTTTTGGCCTATTCCTCTTTCTTTTAAAATATATATCATATTGAGGCTACTGTTGATGGTGTTTTGAACCCTGCTCTTCCACTGCTAAAATAAATAAACGTACCTTAAATGCCAGTTTCAAAGCAATTGTTGGTTGTGAATGATGTTAGATCTTCCAGTGCCGCAAAAAAGAAAAAAAAANTTGAATTTTCCCCAAATCAGCTCACAGCTAAACAGAGCTTATTTACTGCCAAAAAGTGGAGAGGGTTAAACAATGCCCATTTCAGGGCACTGGAAGAATCCTGCAATGCTGATTTGCACTGAATGCATTTTTAGGGATTTTATGTCTATCTGTTCAGTTCAGGGCTATCTCAATACAACTAAAAACTAATAATGTTATTTTCCGTATTCACGGAAAGGAAAAGAGGTGGTCCAATAAAATCCAGATGTGATGGTTTGACCTCAACACCAAGCAAGGTCTTAGAGTAGATTCTGAATGAAAAAAAAATTATCAAGAACCTAGAAGTAAATGGAAAGGGGGAAAAACTACAACATGATTTTATCAAGGAAGGATTGTATCGGACTAACTTAATATCTTTATTTGATAAGATAATTGTCCCGGAGAACAGTAATGCAGTAGACCTAATCTACCTTGATCAAAAGAAGGCATTATATTGTTTGTTGTAGGAAGTTACTGAGGGTGGAAAAGATGAGCTTTGATGCAAGCACGGAAGGTGGAAGAGGAACTTAGTAA
>VYZR01046441.1:2580-12920 GCA_013400675.1 Oxylabes madagascariensis
TTTATGCCTACACTAAAATGTAGGGCACGAGAGAAGACAGCACATTCTGATTAAACAACATTCAGGACAGCTTTTGTGCCATGGTAATTTTTCTTCAATTACATGTAATTAAATATTAAAACAGGATGGGAAGAGGACAAAGTATTTGGAATATATACATGGAATGTACATGGAATATACATGGAATATTATTACTACTTGTTCGTACAGTGCTGCTAGTACTACATTCAACAACTGCCCCATTTTCCATCACTTTAGAAAAGTTGTATTCATGCTGAACTGTGCTGTACTTTGAACTGGTATGTCAACATGCAAGAAAAAAAATAGTAAACATCGTGATTTAAATTTAAAAAAAAACCAAAAAACCACACAACCAAAAAACCTGTTGCCTCTTCTCTCCTGTAGCTGGCTNTCAGGGGAAACCATAGCACGGTTTACTTGTTGACAGGAATGGAAGAGGATTCAGTAAAATCCCTCTTTGGAAGCCTTTGGAATAAAACCAGCCTGTAAGAGAACTCTTATAAAAAAAAATTAAAAATCTAAAGCTTGAAATTCTGAGTCCCTTGTGGAAAGAATTAAAAGAGTTAAGGTACAGAAACAGAATAGAGTGTAATTTCTGAAGTAACAGCAGTATTCTTGTTGGTGATGTGCATTTAAAAATTGTCAGTCTGAAAACATTGGGCTCAATACCCTGGTCCCAAGCTGGGAATTCAAAATTTACAATGGGACATTTTATTGAGTTTTTAAGTACTGAAAATCAGGTTTGATTTGCTTTAGATTTTATTAAAAAGCTTTCCGTTACAACAAATTCTCAACTTTTTGGCAATCATGGGAAACCTTAGGATGCAGCAATATTAACTGTGAAAATTCAGGTAAGATTTCATATCAATCCAGATTGTTACACCTTTGTTTTAAATCAACAAAGGAGAAAGATTGAACATATTAAAGGATCAAATAATAAAATCTAAGTTAAAACTAAAATTGAAAGTTTTTCAGTCACTAGAAAGGTATCACTTCATACTGCTAATTACTTAGGAGACAACTTGAGAGTCAAGTAGAATTTGGGCCTAAGGACAAACTGATACCAGTACGTATTAAATTGATACCAGTAGAATGATAAACATGAATTTTATACTCCAATTCATACTTCAGGAATAAATATGCAAAACTTAAATTGTTTGTGATATATGAATGATTTACAGTGGTGGAGATGAAAACAGCTGTGAAAGTAAGACTAAAAATAAAACTTTTGAATGACAAGGATGTATCATTACATTCTCTCCCTGGTATACGGTCAGTCAAACACAAATAATACCACAACTGCTCTGTGATTTCTGATACAATTTTCAACTTAGTACTTTCATGATCAAATTGTCTTAAAATGCTCTGTGGTAGCAAAGACCCTGAAGCAAGCCCACATCTCCTGGCGCTCATTTGTTATAACTGACTGTTCACAGGCTCCTAGCAACCTTCATTTTCATGTTTCTTCCGGCTAAACTGATAGGATTTATTTTTGTAACTCCTTTGTTGAAGGACTATATGGAAGGCAATCCCACATACAACCAACTGTTAACAGGCCTCCATGAGACTTTCAAAGATGTTATCAAACACCATGTAAGGGCTTTTATCTGTTTTGTTACCATTTGTCAAGGGAGGAAGCCTCACACATTCTGACAGCTGATGAACATAACACACTTTTGAAGGCTCTGCCTCAATACCAACTTGTCACTTATACCTTGGAGAGAAAGGGCTTTTGTTTTCAAAATACAAAGCCCAAAGCCCTGCCAAGCAGTTCCACCAGGGATCCAAAGGCATCTCAACAGTAAATAACCTGAAAGCAACTTGTGTGAGAGATGTCGTTTCTGGAGCTACTGCCTCCTGCGGGCTCCTGTCAATAGAACATGCAGGCAGCAAGGACCACACAGCCCAGCCCACACTGACCCCAACATCTCCTTCTGACGATCCCTCCCAGGGTCCCCTCTCTCTGCTCTGAAAGAGCTTACCGTAAGACACACAGTGCCACATCTCAGACTTAGCAAGTTTGAGGCGAAACATTTTAATAGATACTGTTGCATGAACAGCTCACTGTGTCTTCTTCATAAATTAAAACCCATTACAGACCAATATGATCAACTCAGATCTGCTTTATTTACAGGAATGAATGTTTTCATGCCAACCCATAATCCCACAGGTAATGACAAAATTTCCCAAAGTGGTGGTGATGCCTAAGTATTTAAATATTTAACAATTTCTTATATTACATTTTTCAAAGACATCGATATTACTTGCCCCAGATAAAAGATTTCATAAGATTTACTCTCGATGAGTAAACACTCTTGATGACGATATGGTACTATCAGCACCCTGCTCTGACCAACTGACGTGTTGTTTTTCACCAAGTTATTGGATTTATTTTACAGTGGTTTTTCTTTATTATGATTCAGCTCAGGAAAGAAAACCATTAAAAAATAAAATTAGACTGGGCTTGCACTAATTGTACCAATATCCAGATGTAGTACCTAAGCTCAGTTCCCTGAGTAAAAAAATACCACCTGAGAATGACAGAGATTAAGAATAGTAGTGAACAGTATTGGAACACTAGCAATAAAACAATTTTCCTTAGAAGTTCATAATAGAGTACTTGAAATCATGGGACATACTTTAATTAAGAAGTTAAAATATTATAATGTTTATTTTTAAACATTAAAAGGAGACATAAAAAGAATATGGTAAAATAATCCAAAATATTTCCAATAATCCTAAATATTCCCAAAACTTTAGATAATGTTATGAAAATATCCACAAGATCTTGACTGAAATATACATTACTCCTTTTAAAATAAATTATATGTTTTAAAGAAATTCTCCTCTCAACTAAGAGGAACCAATCTGTTTTCTAAAGGAAACATTGCCATTGCTGTGATATTTCTTAGTAACCAAAATCCTTTCTGTAGTTGTGTTGATTTCAGGGCCAGGAGCTGTCTGTTCTAATCACCTCAAAGAGAATTCACAAAGCCGATCCTAAAACACTTCAACATTACTCTTTCTGTATTCCAGTTTTGAACACAACCCAATTTATTAACATAGCTAGACTTGAGAAAAAGATAAATTGTGGCTCAATTTATGCTTAAACGAACACAGATCTATTTGGATCAAGCTTCATTAGACACAAAAAGAACCCCAAACAAACAAAGCAAACAAACAAAACAAAACAACCGAACAAAAACCTCCAACCAAACTGGAATTCTTAAGGCTATGGTTGAAACTCTCCTGGCTAGTCTGGTCATGAAAGCACCACCTTTCACAAATTCACACGCTCTGCTGATGCTCTTGAAGTTAAATAAAAGGCACGCCTAAGTTATTAAGCAATGAGTTCAGAGTTAAAAGCTTTTACCTTTTGATAAAGTCTTCTTTAGGAGACAAAAGGCAGAAGTGTTCAAAAGGTATCTCTCCTGCATATAAAGGAAGCAGAATGATGTATCAGTATTTACAGTGATTATGTTCTAGTTATTAAATAAAAGTTATTTAATAATGACCATTTGTACAATATTTTTAAATCTTCAGAAAGAGAAAGCATGCATCCCAAAGTATTAAAAACGCCAACAGAGCTCCCCAGTGTTACCTTAACAAAGGAAGGGTCCAAAAGTAAAACAATGTAAAATGACAAGGCTAATGGTGCTTTTAAAACAAAACCAGCCAACCAAAAAAGGATGACCCATAGATTTATACTTAGCGTGACACTGATTCTGCAAATGTCACAGAAAGGTCAACAACACAGACAATTATATTAAAAAAGGCAGTATCTCAACAGCCAAAAATTGAAATGCTTTTAAGATTGTCTGATTATTTTAATATTATATGATGTTTTTAATGAAAAAAAATGTTAACAAATATAAAGAGAACTTCAGACATGGAATTGCTAAATAGTACTGCTATACAGGGTGGTTTTGGTGGTGAATCCTTACAGAATCCAGAAATGAGCGCAAAGTAATCACTATTAATAACTTATAATATTTCCAAATGATGAAGTTGCTTTACTGTAAACAATGATAGGGTTTGATCAGGTGGCAGATTAACACACTCTGCCTAAGGTGCATACCATCAGTTTTACCATGGATTTGAAAAGAAGAAAACCTTACAGAAGAAAACCATGCCTTACAGATCCACTCTCTTCTGATCCTGCTATAAAACACCAATAAGTGGTTATTTATATTACTCTTTTGGTGTGATGCTCATTCAAACAAAATAAATTTTAGTTATTAAATTTGCATTAAGTGTTAAATATTAGATCAAAATTCTTCAAAAAGAGACAGTTTCAAAACCATGTATTTACCCACTAGAACTAATATATGTTCTCTATGTTATGAAGTAGTGGGTTTTTTCCACAGAACTGACACAAGAACAAGCAATTTAAGAGATTCCAGGGGGAAACTAAAGACTGCTCAACTCTTGTCAGCTCTTAGCAGACAAACCAGAAAGTCCAAGTAGGCAAACTTTATCTAATGCCAGATCTAGTCAAAATTATTAGATACAGTGGCTCTAGATCTTGTAACATGGATTGTTTCAGTCTCTAAATTTGCATAACCACCACCAAATTAAAACTATTAAAACTGATCATATCATTAAAGCTAACTTCAAGGGCTCAGAAGAAGCCTTTATGAGCGTCAGTAAGTTCACCCTGGTGTATTAAACCCATCTACTCTGTGGCTTCCCACTCTGTGGGAATGGTTCTCCATATGCTGAGAGCTCCTTTTCTTCTTACTCCCCATTAAAATTCATGGTTTTATGCAACAACAAAACGATGTACAGCAGAGACAAAGGTGTCAGAGACCTGAGATTTCAGGATTTAAATCACCAACCAGATCAGCCTGGTTCCTCAAGAGTCTGGTCTTCCTAAAAGCACACATAATATACAGAATAATGGAGTGAAATTTTAACAGCAACATAAACTATTTTAGTTTCACTTGCTCTTTTTCTTAGCAGCACAGTGCGATAGTGTACAGCTAATGCTCTGTGACAGGTTTTGCCTGGTGCAAATTCCTCCCAGGAAGAAAGACCTCATAGCCTATTTCTCCTTATGGCAAATTTTAAGCAAATTAAACTGATAACCACATCTTGAAAAACAATCCTGAGGACAGCATTGCTGATAGGACCCCCAGAGGGACACGGTCCATGTCAGCAGGCCAGCATGACAAGTCACAGGCGGTGTGGTACTGCAGAGGGACGTGCTGTGCATTGCAGGCATCAAGGAGATGAGGGAGCCAGCCAAGCCTCGGGGGAAAACAGGATGCCAATTAAATGGCAATGAGATCTCTGCCAGCCAGAGAGGCTCAGGCAGCCCTGAAGGGTCCTGGCCCCCCACCTCAGGCAGCTGCAGGGAGGACAGCATGGCCAGACCATGGGCCGCTGCTTTGCACCTTTGGGTACACCACACACACATCGCTCTCATGAGTTTCCTCAAATGCCGTGAACAACAGCGGGTGCAAAAGCTGCCAGAGGGGTTTCTGCACTGCTCAGGTGACTGAGCTTCAACAGAAGTGCAGCTCTGGCCACTGCCTGGCCCCTGGAAGCTGAAGCACGGGTCCCTGCCTCTGCTCTGTCCTGCAGCAACAGGGGAATGGCACCGGAGCAGATCAGGGCTTTCCAACACAGGGCTCATGAGAAATGTGCTGCATTACCCAGAAACTTCTTGTAGTGCTACAAGCAACAGGACAACAAAAATGCTAAAATCAAGACATTATGATTTAGAGCAACCAAGAAAGTGAAACATTTTTCACAGCAAGGGGCTAAAGAGAGACCAGTGGTGCAACACTGGCCCCTGAGAGATATTAAGCATGGACAAATTTGGCAGACGTGTCACAGAATACTCAACTTGGAGTCAGCCAACCACATGAGGTAACAAAATGTTATAACAGGATTAAAGTTCATGTTTAATCCTATTTTGTATTAAAGCCAGAGAAAAACCTATAACAAGAACAATTTACTAATGAAAAGTCGTTCAGCTCTCACCCAGAGTTTAAGTGCACAGCACATTCTGTACAACCTCTCATTGACTTAAAGTGAAGGTGGATGTTAATATTATGTAGAAAGGACCACAAGGATGGGTCACTTTATACCTTCAAGTAAAGTATTCATTTTTGTAAGGCTAAAAGAAGCAGAAGCACACAGAAAAGCAAGTTTGTTTCAGCAGATATGGTGCATGTAATGCAGGGAAACAACCACCTCTTGCAGAAAAATGCCCATCCATACAGGAAAACAATTTCCAACTTAAAAGGAAAAAAGGAATAAAAATGCTAGATTCTTCCTCTTCTTACCAACTCAACTCAATATAATTTAACATATACTAAATTTTAATCAGGTTTAGTTTTTATTTCTCACAGATAAATACTCACAGAGTCTTCCTCTGTCTTAATTACTTTGATTATTTCCAACACCAACAAACAAAAAATATTCTCACAGAAATCAGATTCTTGGACAAGAGAAATGAAAGTTCATACAAATTTGTCTACTTTTCCCAGAAATTTTGCCTTCAAATGAGGAGTTATAGAGAAAATAGCATCATGGAAGAAGACCAGCAATGTTTTTTGCTTATCCTGGCTCATTCTGAGGCCAGGGGTAAGAAATGGCACTACCTCAGCCCTCTGAGGTTTGACTTTGCCTACAAGAGTAACTTTCCATCCTGTGCCTGCCAGACAAAAGCTAATTAATAAACAGCAAACCACAAGGCACAACTTTTCATAGCTGACAAGCCAGATTAAATCAAGAAAAGATAATTCCTACATAAATTCCTATTGTTATCAAAAATCTTCAGACTAAGCCTTGCCATCACTGTTTAAACTGTAACTCAGATAAAAGCACTCACATCCATTAAATGGGACCATTTCAAGACACACGCAAACATTTGGTCCTTCTCCTAACAAGAAGCAACATATCTTAGCATGAAAACAAAGTGCAATTACAAGCCTAAGCAATGCTTTCCAGCTCATTCTTTTTAAAATTAAATGCAGATGCACCCTAATTCAGCATTAATCATAATCAATATCACACAGGAGGTCACAGCATATAAACAGGATTTAAGAACCACTTCTCTGAAGAAAAGAAAAAACAAACAAAACCCACAAAATCCAAAATAAATAAAATTAAAAACAAAACAGCAAGAGAAACTCATCCAAACTCTGCTTATCATTCTAACAACTCTCTGCTGGAAGCACTGCAGTGCAAGGCTGACTGGGTGACATTGGCTCAATCTCACACGCATCTTTCCAGGCATAATTAGATTTAAAAAGTGATGTCCAGATTTCAAACACATTTTTAAAAAACTCTCCAAGCTGACTTAAGCAAGGACGTCATTGTTTTCCTTCAACTTTATTTATTTTGTTAACACAGCCTCTCAGCTGGAAAAAAATTGGTATAATCCTTTCTAGGTTGTTGGGAGAGTCTGATATTCCTTAATACTGCTGTTCAGACACAGCTGAACTCTCTACTGAGTTTACTCAACAAACAGAGGCTCTTTGTTGCACTCAACTGCACGAAAAACAACAAATAAGGATGTCCTTACCCACCACAGGCTAAGAGCCATATTTTAAATGAGCTTACAGATTCCTAGTGTGGAAGCACATCCAAACACACTATCCCCAAGAAGTAACCATATGGAACACCAATGGAAGCCCCCTCATACCTGACAGGCTCCAGGGATGACAAAGCAGCATTACTATTGCATATGGACAACAAGCCAGCTCGCAAACAAAATACTTCAAATCATAACCCTTCATAGCACGTGAACAGTTCTGACCTGGGTCAGTCTGACCTTCCCCTTACCCACAGGCCCATGGAGAGCACAGCGAAACCCTGCTGCTCTGCTACGTAAGTGCAGGGCCCGCCAGACAGAGAAACTTTCCCCCAGGTGAAGATTCACAAATCCCACAGAACATCCCCGTGTCCTCAGCAAACCCCCCTGCTGACGAACACTGCTTCCATGGCAGTGTTGGCACCTGTGATGAATGCACACATGCAGATATCGCTTGTCCTTGTGCAACTCCTGTACTACAGGGTATTACTTCAACAAGGTATGAACACTTCTGGTATTTCTGTGATGAAATCTTCCCAAGATACAACAACAATTGTAGAGAGAGAGCAATAAGAGACAGGTGGAAAGAAATGTCACTGATTTGTGCAGATAGGGCTTCAGTGATATTTCCCAGTTGCAGAACTTCTCTTACCAGACAGTTATTTCCAAAAATTTGTAAAATTACAGTGAATAGTTTGTAAATCACAATTTTCTCCATCCCACTGCAGCAAAGGTTAAAACCACACAGCCAGAGCTTTACAAAGCTTCAACTTCATTAAAATAATTTAGTTCTATGTTCCAGGCCCCTCCCCCCCAAAAAAATTACTGTCTCCAGGTGAATCCGCATTGCAGATGTGGGATTATTAAAAATTAGTTTTGATGCCAGCTGCTATTTTTAAGCATCTCTGTGAAAGTCTTAGATTTGAGGGCCCCACAATGAGCTCTCATGCAACATTGATATAATTTTAACAGCAGAAAAAATGGCTACAAAATTAGTAAGTCTCTGACAATTTCACAAAACTAGCAGTGTAAGGATTAAGCAGTACATATGAAAATTACCAGTAAAGCTGAGATTAAACATGATTGTGCTTTTATATTGATGCTAAAACCAAATATGGGAGTATATGAATTCATGTATGTGCATATACACACACTTCTGTGTAAAATGGTATTTTATTCCACATAAATAGACCAGTTATGAATATCTATTGCATGTGTGTTTAACAGCAGCACAAAGAACAGAAGATAGAAATTATACAGGAATGAGAGGATATATTGCATCTATAAAGGAAATGTATTCATTCATTACAACATATCGTGTAAGTATAAATATATAATATGGATATATGATCTCTAAAATATAATACATTTAATCTAACTGTAGATAGAGATATTTACACTTACACATGTAAGTGAAGAGAAGTTATTTGTTCAAAAATTGATAATGAAGAAAAACATACCTGCTAATAATTCAGAATGATCAAAGTTGCAGAAGGCTCTCACACAAGTGTGGGAAGTTGAATTACAGGTGAAATCCACTGCCTATAAACATAAAGTGATGCATTACAGAAACACACACACACAACCCCAATCACATATAAACAGAGATGAGCTCTATACCAGCTTATAAAAATGGTGTTTTAGAGTCACCAAGAACAGCTATCTGAAAATGCCTCCTTGATGTCCAGCAGCAGAGAAAAATCTATTAGTTTTGGAAATGGGACAGAGTGGCAGGGGATTTAATTGGAAAAGGTTTCCAATCCAAGAATCTTCAAAATGTGACTTTACGAAAGTAGCTCGAATTATGGTTGTTGTTTGTTTTATACCATTACAGAGAAGAACAAGAAAAGACATTAGGTCATAATAACATGGACGCTCAAAGATTATACTGTGACTTTAATATTAAAAAAGTATTTTTCATCATGAAAGAGAAATGCACACAGAGTAGCTAGAGCAGAGATCCATAAAATCAAAGGTATGAAAGACAAATTGAGCTCACAAACTAGAGACCATTTAATAAAATTACTGACAAGTCTCAAATGCAAGTAACAGTTTTTTTACAGAAGCTTTACAGTTTTGTGCAATTCATTGTCACAACATACTTTGAAGGTCAAATGCTAAAAATGAGGATTACAGAAGGTAGTCAAGCATAAATCATTAAATAGTATGAATGTGTTTCATATATTGAAGACTGTCAACTTATTCTCTTCTTGTAGTCTCACTTCCCATTCTTTTCTGTTGGAGAACTGTTCTTCAGAAATATTACACAGGTAACTAATGACTGTTAGCCTAAAAATGGTTATTTAAATAATTTACTAACAGATGTCCTTTTGAATTATTAATTTCTCTTGGAAGTCTATAAAGCTTTATAATGAGACTAGTTAAATAAATGTTTTAGCTGTGACCCGAGGCAGAATTTTTTCCAAACAGCATCCTTCAGCTGATGAAGCCTGAAGCCAGAATCTCGGTTCTTCTTGGTATTGTAACCCTCTTTTGGAGAACATGAAGGAATTTTCTACTCATTAGCACACATTTCCATTTATATTTCCATTTATNACAAGTTATGCCTCAAGCATACACAAAGATCCTGCAGCATTTAGATGAGAGGCATGTAATATCACTGATACCCATGAGTAAAACTTCTACTCTGATAAAAAAAATTAACACTAGAAAGCTGATTGTAGCAAAGCTGTGTAAAATACTTGCTCTCTTCCCCAAATAAGTTTGTTTCAAATGAATCTGCAAGTTCACTAGGCAGCTAGGTCACTCAATC
>VYZR01046441.1:56846-70313 GCA_013400675.1 Oxylabes madagascariensis
TTCCCTTCCCTTCCCTTCCCTTCCTTCATCAACAGGGACATGTGAGTGGTTTTGAAATACAGGAATAAATTTTTTATTACTATATCCTTGAAAAGAAAGAGAAGGGTATGAAAAATATATACCAGGCAGTTTAAAAGTGTAACATTCTCTAAGTCAAAACTCAAGTAATTTTCTACTTAATTTTAGTTTTTTTCTATATGACACTATTCACAAGCTGATGATTTGCACACTCCATGTCAGAGAGTATTGTATGTTTGAGAGATTATAGCAGCTCATTCTGTCTGGCCCTGTGCTGCTTAACTCTTGAGCCATATATAAGCTTTGAGGTGTCAGCTGTCACAAATCAAGTGTCAAAAGTGTACATTTGGGAATAAAAATGAAGACAGAAAAACAACTTTTCAGTCTGATCATATTGATGGCAAAAGCTATGTCATTCCCAGAGATCCACAAGGTGGACTTGAAATAAGACATTAAATCAATGTGCTACCATAATATATAAATAGGGCACCTATAAACACACCTACATTTCAGACAGACATTTCAGACTTCTCTGCTGCACTTGCACATGAACTTCAGTTATCTCCAGAAAGTTTTCAAATTCTGGGACATATGTACGTTTATAAAATCATTATCACCACCTCGGAGAATGAGCTAAAAAGCAAGGCCACAAATTACTGGCATACTGACTTCTCCATATTGACAAGTGCATCTGCCAGCATGCAGCTCTTATGTTTGTACACAGCCAAGACACGGTGTAGTTACATAGCTACAAGGACATGGAGCTGGCTGGTAAGGTAAGCTAAGTCTGGTGGGCTGTAAGACCCCAGGGCTCTTTCCTGCTGCTGAGTATGCTGCCGTGGCCTTTCCCAGCTCCAGAAGGTTGGCTAGACAGGTATCCCAAATGTGCACAGACATTTATCTGGCAGCACAGAGCAGTCCAAGGAGACAGCAGTGGCTTCACTGGCCCCTGCACACCCACATAGTTTACACCAAAAGCACAAATATGAACATGAACAAAACTAGTGGCCTGATCATGCCTTACTTGCCAGATAACCACGCCCAATACTTGCTAGCATGGACACACGAGGCTTGCTGCCAGCTGGTCCAGGTCTATGATCCCTTCAGTCACCAACTATCAGACTCCCAGCCCCTCCAGTGCCAAGCTCATGGTCTTCTTACTCAACTCACCAGCTCCTCCAGCTGTACTGTTCAGACACACACACACAAATGGGCCCCTCTGCCCGCTGACCCATCTCTCCAGCCGCTGTCCCCTCAAACTATGGGTCCCTCAGACCTGTGGCTTCAGTCTACATGTGTCAGCACCCTGGATGCTCATCCCAGCCACCAGCTAGTCTGTTGTAAAGCTCACTGTTGATCACACACATCCACATAGGAACAATAGTTTAGCCGCATGATAAGCTACACTGAGGTAATCAAGTCCAAAAGTTTAACCAGGGAACTGTACTGGCCAGCAGCTTGTTTCACTCATGACCTATTCATTTTATTCTCCTTTTTTTCCACTCATTCCTCTCTGGTTCTTCACAATCTCTTCCTTTCCCTGCATTTGGCCCCTTTTCCATATGCGATATAATAAATTTTGTTCATTCCCTCAATCCACCTTAGTAAGTTCTACAGGACTTCTGAAGTCCCTTCAAATGTTCCATTAGAAGCTTGTACCTCCCCATGAGTTCTATGATAATCTTGTCTCGTGCTTTCTTTGCTCTTTCGGCAACAACTTTCTGATTGAACCTCTTCAAGGCCATGCTTCAGAGGTTCCTTCAGTGGCCAAAGGACCCCTGTATTCCTTATTGTCTTGCTATCTCCTCTTCTTCAGTGTTGCTGTACCAGTGTTTAATGCACCTCTTGCTTCTTGCCCTTGTTTTTTAAGGTGACTAGTTGTTAGCTAGATATCCTTGCCCACCAAAGTCCAACTGCCCTCATACTGGCGTGTCTCCCTGAAGAACATTATTCTCACAGAGCATGAAATTATATGAAAGAAAATCAAATCAGCAGACTGGAAAAATGTAAGCCAACTTTTTCCATATGTTTAATTTAAATTGAGAGATAAAATCTTCTTGCTCTTCATGCTTGCTAACAGAAGTGTCCAAACACTCTACTTTCCACATAAACATTCTCAGAAACACAGATTTCAGTGACTGTTATATCAATGAAATCTTCACACTTCCAAAAGAAGCTGTGAACTCCTCAATTCATAAAATCTGTCCTTCAAGAATTTCATTTTCCCCCATTTTCCAAACAACCTAATTATATATGGTTTTAAACATGTTCACCACCAAGTTTTATTTTCTCATGGTCTAATTTAAGCCAATTCATGTCATCTACTCTGCTGTTTGCCTTATGCACCAGCAATAAATGTACATTTTCCTTTGAATGTTCACGCTACCTGTATTGCAACTCTGGTTCTAATTTCAAACAAGTTAGTTATTAATTGAATTACTTGTAATTAATCAAAGCAGTATTTTTACCACGGCCAAAACCTTCCTTAGACTTCCTGCAAATGTTATACAGCAGTTTTTCCATTCGCAACTGGCATAAAATTATCTCTGATTATTTTAGATTATTTCCCAGTTTTGGTGACACTATTTAGGATATGTATACACATGGGAAACTGGTTGCTAAAGTATTATAGGACACACAACATACTAAACATCCAGAAATGAAGTGCACAGTTAGATCTACCTATTCTGAATGATTGTTGCTTTATCTGAGACACCAAACCTTTAACTTCAGGTTTATAATCCTGGATCCTTTGCTAAGACAACACTTTAGGTCAACCAAAGCTCTATGAGGCTCACAGCTGCAAGATAAAATGGAAATTCTCTAATCTATTTAGCAACAAATTCATATGATTTGTGGTATCCACCACTCAAAAAAGGAAGGAAAATGTAGAGGTTAATTTTTGAAATCTAAAGCCATAGCAACAGAGAAGCAATCAATTATGAATGAATAACACTCTATCTAGAATCAGAGATCTGTGAGCACTATGTACACATTGAAAAAAGCATGATTCACTTCGGAAAAAAAAAGAAAAATTTAATCTTTAAGAATCTAAAGTCTGTATTCTTCAAATCTCCCCTGTGCCATTCAATAACTAAGGCTCTCTCCTCTATTACAAAACAAAAAATACATGGATAATTTTATATCGTATTATCATGCTTAGAAATGGCATTGCTCTTTGTTGGAATGGAATTTTCTGCTTCCTTTAAAAATAATTAAATTATATTGGGAATTACAGGAATGAATACATTGTAATTGTTTGCTAATTAAAGACATTATTCTGTAGGAACATACACTTTGTAAACAGTCCATCTAGGCTGTATTGGGTTAGTGTGGCAACTTTTTTGTTAGTGGGGGAGGCTACAGGGGTGGTTTCTGTGAGAAGCTGATAAAGTTTTCCCCACGTTTGCCAGTGTCAGGCAGCTCCAATACAACCTGCTGTTGGACAAGGCCAAACAAATCAGTAATGGCAGAATTGCTTCTGTGATAAGAAAAAAAGTTATTGTGCAGATGTAATTGCCACTAAGGAAGAGAGGAATGAGAACATGTAAGAGGAACAGCTCTGCAAACACCAAGACCAGTGGAGAAGGAGGGGCAGGAGGTGCTCCAGGTGCCAGAGCTGGGTTTCCCTGCAGTCCACGGTACAGCCCAAGGTGAAGCAGCTGTGCCCCTGCAGCCCATGAAGGATCATGGGGATGCAGAGATCCACCTGCAGCCCATGGAGGAGCTCCATGCTCGAGCAGGTGGATGCCTGAGAGGACCCATGGCTGTGAACCCATGGGAGACCCATGCTGGAGCAAGCTCCTGGAAGGGACCTGCAGACTTGTGCAGAGAGGAGCCCATGCTGGAACAGGTCTCCTGGTAGGACTTGTGACCCTGTGAGGGATCTGGAGCAGCCTGTGCTTGAAGGAAAGCACCCCATGGAAGAGTGAGCCACATGTGACGGACTCACACTGGAGAAGCTCATGGAGGACTGTCTCCTGTGGGTAGGACCCCATGGTGGAGCAGAGGAAGGACCCCTCTCCCTGAGCAGTGGCAGGAACAACATGTGATGCACTGACTATAAGCCTCAATATGTGATGCACTGACTACAAGCTTCATTCCCTGTTTCCTTTCTCACTGTTGGGGGTGAAGCTTGCGAGGAGTAAGAGCTGGGAAGAGGGAGGGGTGGGGGGAAGGGTTTTTAAAATTTATTTTATTTCTCATTATCCTGCTATCATTTTGTAAGCAATAAATTCAATTAACATCCCCAAGTTCATTTCTTTTTTCGCCTGTGACAGTAATTGGTGAGAGAACTCTCCCTCTCTTTATCTCAGCTCATGAACTTTTGCTATATTTTCACTCCCCTGTCCAGTTGTGGAGAGGACTGATAGAATGGCTTTGGTGGGTACATGGCATCCAGCCAGACTCAACCCACCACACAGGCTGAACTACTTTTGCAGTAAGATATCACGCAATAATAGCTTGATTAAATTATCAATAAAATATTTCAATGCAGTTCTCATGACAGTAATGAAAAACACTTTAATAGGATACTATTTTGAAGAAGTGCAAAAGTAGACAAAAATCAGACATAACAAATTATACTTATTAAGATAATCACAAGGCAATTATATGATCATCTTTTCCATGACAAATTATTTTGGTGGTCATGGTAAGTTAAAACGCTAATTTCTAGTTCCATCTCTTCTATATGTATTCCACTGAAATACTGCAGAACGTATTATAACAGAAACATGAACACTGTCTCTGATAGCACTTTGGCACAGTAAAATATCTCAACTAAAAATTATTATCAAAGTATTTTTCTAAAGAAATAAAATGAACTTTAGAGTATAAACTTCAGCTGAACAGTTGCTTAAAACAGATTTATTTTCATTTGCCTTCACAAAATATGATGCCGTTTTTTAAAATAAAAAATGTTTTCTAATATAAGAACTATAAGAGATGGACACAGGAAAAAATAGAACTTTCATGTATTAAATGAAGTATTAAAGCTAAAGACCACCTGAGTGGGCAAGAATGAAAAAATACCATCACCATTATGTGGAAGACCCTGTTAAGAAGTAAGGGAATTTAGGGTGTTCCATTTTCAAGACACAAATTTCTAAATCCCTTACAAAGCTTCTGACTCTGGTCCAGTCAGTAATAAGTAAAAACTGTAATTGCTGGAAAGCTAAACCTCTAGAAATGTAAGTAACCTCTGTGAACTGGTTGCCTCTATCTATTTTCCAAGAAATAAAAACTCGCATCTTCTGTCACCTTCACCTGGCAAACTTGCAGAAGAGGCTGCGTGGGGCTAGATATGACCACAACAACAAAACCCTTACACTGGTAGTGTTTTGAACAGCACTCCCAAAATACCTCTGCGTTTGCAGGTTGGTTAGCTGGCAGGCTAACACAATGTGATTTTAACAGTTGGCCAAACAGTCTATCATTTTGCTACAACAGGCAAGCTATCAAAGATATCTTGACATATGCTACTGATAAACATGATATTTACTGCTGCAATGCATACAATAAAGAACACTTAAGCTAAAATGCCAGGAACAGGCTTTAGGCTGTATGTGAAATATTTTCCTCAATGTTATCTGTTCGCATTTTTGCTCCTGATGCTGCAGCCTCTGTTATCTCTTACTTATCTGTTATGGGTACCATTTCTCATCTTTTGTGGTTCAGAAAAGTACTTCATGTACCTGTAAGACTGACGCAATAATCAATATCTTTATATAAATAATGGAATAAACTGTGCAGAAGGTTGCACAGATTGACTCTTGAGTCTTACACCAAGTGGGAGAGTCCTAAATAAAAGATGGAGAACTCAATAACAGATTTCTCCCAAGGTGTTTTAGAAGAACAATATGGGAACTTTTTAAGTAAAAGTGGATTTTCTTGGTGCTGATCACCTTAAATAAAAACAAAGAAAAAAGAGCAAAGCTTAGTTATTTATTGCATTGTGACATACTGATTTTGTTGTTAGTGAAGTGAGAGACATCATCACTCACAGAGCTTTCCAAACACATGAAACTAGATCTTCTCAGAGGTTTATGCAACTCATATATATGCCATTACTTTTCAGAAATATGTGTTAAAAACATACTCTTTTTAAATTTAAATAACTTTGAATGCTTAAAGGCCAAATATTCCATTGGTAGTTGAAGTCTTCCCCTGAGGAGCTACACAATTTAAAAAGCCTCTCAGTAATAGGTTTAGCTCTGCAGAAAGCCAATTTGAATAAAGCTAGACAAGTCATGCATTAGAAATAATAAAGATAGAATATCCTTGTTTGTACTTTACTCTGTCAGAAACTGCAGTACAGATCACATATAAATTAGATGAGCCTCAGATCAATGGGAGTGCCCACAATAGTATTATTATATACTATATATAATATTATATATACTATATACTAATATTATAAACTATTCAAAAGCATTAAAAGTATAATCATTAGGACATTCACCCAGTCAATCCAAAGATCTATTCTTTGTCTAGATCTGTGGATTGCTGTCAGTTTTAGTTTTGCCTCATCAATATTCAGCTAATGTTTTTTCAAAAAGAAAGGTGAGAATATGTAAACAGGAGAAATAGGGGCCATTTTCCCCAGAAGGTATAGGAAGCATCTATTGCAGGAAGTGTGATGCAGTTCTTATACAGCATCAGAGTTGTGGAGGAATGGGCGAAACCCATGTTCTTACAGAATATAATCATCTCATTCATTTGTCAACTAATGCAGAATTTAAGGTTTGTGCACATGTGATGAACAAAGAGCAACTATAAAGTATACACAGCAGAAGACCGTGGAGTGTTGCAACAATGACAGCTACTTGTAGCTGTGCAATATATCAGAAACACATCAGTTATAAAATACTGCTTATGTTTTATTCATGCAAAATAACTCGGTGCTCAGGCCCCACCATCAGAAAATACAGAGCACTGAAAGTATCTGTGACAAATCACATTCAAGTATTGTGTCTAAAATATTTACCATAGAATACCATTAAAAGCAGCAATTCTCAAGTATAGATAATACTTTAGGAGAGAAAAAAGGATGTTTAAAAATAGAAGTTTTAAAGGTCCAAAATAAGACTGTGGAATTTGTTTTTAATACACATTAGTATAAGTTTTAATATACATTAGTATTTGGGTTTGGGTTTGGGTTTGTTTTTTTTTTGTTTTGGCCTGAGTGTGACTTTACCTGCCCTTCAATGATGAAACTTAGCATACCTGGCAAAACTGCAATTAAGTCACTGTTGCAAGCCCAGCCTAGTGCATCCTGGGACTAGGTTGACTTGCAAAAAAACAGGAAAAAAGGGTAAAATCACTAAAAATTAGGTTTCTTATTTTTGTCTGGTTAACTTGTATCTCTTTTCCAAAGTTTCTTGATAAGAAAACTGTAGTACAGGGAACAAACATATTCTTTCCAGTGCCCTCATAAACCAGAGAGAAATTTAGAAAAAAACATGGTCTTTACAACATGGCAACATAACTATTCCCTGGACTACTTAAGATGGAGGAGAAACCTAATCCACACAAACAACTGTAGTGTTTCAGCAAAGTCTGCTTTTCCTTATACACAAAACCCCCAGTGAAGTAATGATGAACTTAAAGTAATTACAGGAAATCTCAAGTATCTTCTTTACCACCAGCAACAGACAAATGGGCACAATCCTCTATTCTTTACACTTTAGATGAGATGGGAATTACAGTTTTCACATTCTTTTGTCTGTTTTGTTGTTGTTTATTTGTTTGTTTTTCTGGACTTGGAGATTGGTCGCAGATAAAAAAGGGTTCTGTTCCCAGCTCAGCATTCAGATAGGATGCCATCCAATTATAGCCTGGTAGGCTGTATGAAAACAAGGTTTATGCAATCTCTGTATCTGTCTGTCCCAAGTTCCAATAACCTTGAAAGCATTATCCAGCTTCAGTGGAGTTTGAGAGATGATATCATTCACAGAAATTTCACAGAAATAGATTACCAGGCAGCAGACACAAGGAACTGAACATTTAGGAGCCAACATTAAATAACTTCCTATCCAGTCAGCAAATTTCTATAAATTTCCACTTCTGAGCATGGCAGCCTGCTTGTTGCAGTCAAAATGCTCTGCAGTAGAAGACGTTAGGTATATGCAGTCATAACAGAAAATATAATTCAGGTAAATAATAGCCAACCAAGAAGAAACTCCATAGAAAAACAGGCTTCATTAGCTTCAATATTCACAGAATTAGTAGCTTATATTCCTAAAGAATGAAATAAATGCGGACAGCTTGAAGTTTGGTTGTTTGTTTTTTTTTCAGATAACCAACGTTAGTGGATTGCTATTCATCTTAGGAGAAAATTAGAAGTAAATATAATTCTTCACTGGTACTTCTAGGGTCTAAGTCTCTTGCTTGCAGGACCTGGGAGGCTGCACACTGCTGGTGCAATCAGGTCCTTTATGGATTGCTAACTCCAGACCTTTCAAGGCCTTGACTCACTTATCATATCCCAGCCACAAAACTCAACTTGAAAGCAGATTCATTGCTTGGATTTCTTTACTGATGTACTATCAGAAGTATAAACTGCACTCCTTTAGTGATCTATGGGAACTAAGAGCTCATATTACTTGCAGCTGTCCCATAACTCAGTCCAAAGGTGATTCCAGCTTCTCTCCTTCTGCCTCTGAGTATTTCTGTTTCATACCCCTCCTACCAGCACTAGTATTGCATACCACCCTTCTACCATGTATTTCTGAACTGATTAATTTCTGTGTCTCTGTTTAAGCATGCAATCCTCATCTAGACATAAGCTATTTAGTTCATGCAATATTGGATGTTGTGCATTCTGTACCTCTCTACTGCAAAATACTCTTTCATAATCACAGGAACCCTGTCTTGATTATCCCAACCTCAGCGTCTGATTTCAGTAACATTTTAAGTATATATTTAAGCATTGCTTCTAAGTTTTACATCTTCTCACCACATATTTTTCTTTTTTTTCCCAAGACTATACAGTTGGTGTGACACTTTACCTTTATATTACTGTTTATTCTTTTTTCCTTTAATTATTTTAGCTTATACCAAATAAATTATATTTAAGATGACCTTGAGGATTTATGGCTGAGCTTGATTCTTATAGTGTTTCCATTTCTCTTTCTACAATGCTATCTTTAACATGTACTTTCAAAGTGAAAATAACAGAAAGCAAACAGATAGTCAGAGATATGTTCCCCATCATCATGACAGCTGTAAAGAGATAAAAACCCCAAACCATTCTGTTTGTGTCAAAGCTATGCAGGAAGGGCTCTGCCAAGTAGTAAGTCTTTAACCAGAAACATGTCTATTTACTACAGTAATGGAAAACTATCTCTAAAGCCCTGACTGATTTCAACTGTTGCTTCTATCATGGCACAGGAAAAAATCTCTGTCCAGCACTCTTATAATATTCTTGCCTGCATGTGGCCTTTTAAGTTAGTTTGAGGGCTGGAAGTGTTGGATAAAACCTGCTGCAGTTTAAGGTGCAAAACTCTGATTTGATAAAAATCTCCACGCTAATTACAATTTAATAGTAACATTTCTCTTGAGAAAAATTGTATTGAGATAATTTAATTGCCAGATCGCAATGGAATTTCCCAAAGCTACTCCAAAACCCTTTTTTCTCAACCTTTTCTGGCCTATCCCTGTTGTGTGATGATTCAGGTCAATGTGACTGGCTGCCACTGCCATTTAAAACAATGCAAAAGGCAAAGACTTGGTGTTTTTACTTTCTGTTTGTACAGCTGAAAGCTATAAGTATTTTTCACAGTGCATTTTGTGCTCCCTGGATCAATGTAAGGCTGAGCAAGACCCAAAAGCTAATAGCCAGTGAAATTACTAGTTAGACCTAAGCCTTCCAAATTTGGGATTTGCTGAGGTTTTAAAGTGATATACAAACTCCATCTTGATCCTGAGCATGCCAGGCACCTGTTCAAGGCATCTGACACATACTGTTTTGTAGTTAAGAACTCACAAAATCCATGGTCAGTCTTGCTGTACAGAGAGCATTATACGGGTACCTCAGGAACCTTGAACCATGGGCCAAAGATTCAGGTGGAGATCTATCAGGACATGGAACATGTCAGCTTTTGCCAATACTGCCAGGAGCTTGACCATGCCTGGCTGGATAAGTAGAATCAAGCCAGCTGCGATGCAGGACTCACCATTACTTGAACTGGATAATGAAAGCTAGAGACTACTGCAAGCCAAGACTTCTTAAGCTCCCAGAAAACACCAAGAAGTTCCAAGGATAAAGAGAATAAATGGGCTGGCATTGGTCTGGTAAAAGATAAATGAAGATTTTTTATTTTTTTTTTCTCTAAGTATAACCTTGGTTGGAAGAAGTTCTTCTCTGTGCTGACCCAATGCTGGTCCCACGACCAGGTGCTGTGCACACTGCAGGCATGGCTCTACTGCAGGTGGCCTCAGAGCTGCACCTGCTCTGGGTGGCTGCTGGAGGCAGCCTGTCTCCTCCCAGCCTCTGGAGCAGCCTGGCACCCTGCCCCAGCCTCGTGATCACCCCAAGTAGTCACAAGAACCTCCCTTCCTCATTCGCTCCCTTGAACCCATAATATATGCTTGTCCTTGCACTGCAATACATGCTGTGAATCACAGAATTACCCCCAGCCTGATTCATTCCTGCAGCTGGGTCGAAGTTCCCAAACCAGGCAGAGGTTCTTCCTGCTTTCCTTCTGGGCTGTGTCCCCACCTGCACACATCTCATCCCCCATGCATCCCCAGAGAGTCGTCTCGAGCACTTCCAAAGACAGCGGGTAATGGTTTTCGTGAACAAGAGGCAGACCCATGAAAAGAAGCCATCACAACCTATTCACTTCCAACGCACTTCATCTTGCTCTGGCAAGTCGTTGGGAGAATATCTCATGCCCATGCCTGGATAAACATCCACCGCACAAGCATCATTGTACAATGTGCCGCGAGTCATGAAAAGGCGCTGCACTCATTTCTGGCCCCTCTTTTTGCTGACCTGACACCGCTTTCCTCTCATGAGGATCTCCTTTCTCCCGGAGCACAAGGGGGCGAGGAACTTCCACCAGAGCTGCCAAAGAGGGCACGGAAAGTAGCGATGGTGCCTCACAAGGCACCACGAAACTGAGGACAGAAGAAGGGGGCGCTCAGAGCTGCGGGCAGCACGGCAAACTAGCAATAGGAGGGGAGGACACGGGATTAACCTGCAGGAGGGGGTTAGGTTGGACATTAGGAAGGATTTCTTCACAGAACGGGTGATGAGATATTGGAATGGACTGCCCTGGGAGGTGGTGGTGTCACTGCCCCTGGAGGTGTTTAAGGGAAGACTGGACGTGGCCCTTGGTGCCGTGGTCTAGTTGACATGGTGGTTCGGTCATAGGTTGGACTCGCCGACCTTAGAGGTCTTTTCCAGCCTAGATGATTCTGTCAATAGGATTCTGAACCACGGCTGACAGGGAAACCGCGGATGGAATCCCGNTTCGCGCCGAGACCACCCCGGGCCGAGCGGGGACCGGGGGCCGGCCGGGCAGCCCGGCCGCAGCCGAGCTCGCCGGGCCTGGGTCCAAGCCTGCCGGCTGTAAACTTCGCCATGTTTGTGAGAGCAGCTGGCGCTGATGGACGAGGAAATCCCTAAACCCCAGGATTTTTGACTCCTTTATTTTGGCAGCGCCCGCCTTACCGCTCGGGCAGTGTCCCGGACGTGGGTCTGCAAAGGGGTCGTGAAAGGCAGCGCTGGTGGTGCCCACCCGAGCTGGACACGGCTGGGGCTGCTCAGTCACTGCCTTGCCGTGCCGCGTCCTCTGCTCTGGAGGAGCTGCTGATGTTCGCGGTTAAGGCACGGCTGATGGGGCAGACCGTGCTTGCGATTCGAAATCTTTTGCTGTACTGAAAAAGAAGTAGGTTTGTAGTCTCAACTTTATGTGTTTGCATATAAAGGGTAAGAATACCGGCCTAACTTGCTGGGGAAGTGTAAAAATTTAGTTTGACTCTATGAAGTTGCACTGAGTTTATAAACAAAGGGGTTTTTTCCCCTAGTCTTGTATGTAACTCAGGATGTGGTGGTTCAGTCTGTCTTGTGACACTGTTTGGGTTTGTCTCCGTACCATTGTGTTGCAGTGCATAGCAAGTTGAAGGGTGTGGTCGTAAACAGAAGTCACTTGTCACAACATTTTTAATTTACCAAACTCATTTTATCAAACTGTGAATTCACGGAAACCCCAGCTGAGTCCAAGTTAATGGAGTGTGACATCAGTTTTAAGGGGGACTGGACCAAAGCAGAGCTGTTCATGAAGTAGGATTTCTGACTTTGGTGACAGCAGAGAAGCTGTGGCATACAGAGATGTTATATTGTCAGTGTTGTTATTGTCAGTTGTCAGTTCAGCCTATAAGTACTGGATAAAAGATCAACATGTTCTTGATTTGTGGTCAGCTGTAATAAGGTTCAGGCTTGGGTAAGGGAAAAAGCATGTTGGTGAATCCAATTTTGCTTGAAGGTGGTTCTGTGTTTTCCTGTTTGTGAACTGAGATGTTTCTCCCTGGTCTCTGGCACCATTGAATTCAATTATTGAACCTCGGGTACAGTTGGCATTGAAGGATGCACCTGCATTAGTACTTTAATTCTAATAAAGGATGTGCTCTTGGAAGAAGTTCCCAGCCATCTTTGCCTCCTGCACTTTGGTTCATGTCACAGTGTGATCAGGGAGTGTGTGAACTTTTCCTTCTGGAAAAAGCTAAAACTGGAAGGTGCACTTCAGTTGGCAGTGAGCGTTGGATGTAGTCAGTTGCATGAAGTGGTGGCAGAACAGCACGATCCCTAAGCTTTCAGATCCATAATTGTGACAGCTATTGCCTAAGCTGCAAAACTCAAGTTCCATAGCTTGAAGGCTGGAGGTCAGCTGCAAGGAGAAAAGTAAACAAAAACACCATGTGAAATAATTGTCAACAGTGTCAGCAGCTTTTTCAGGATTTTTTTTTCAATAGCTCAGTAGTTTTAAATTTCAATTCAACAATTTCCATTATTGAATGACTCCCGAACTTAAAAGGTTTGAAAAGTGCTGTCTATAGCAGCAGAAGGGTAAATAGCTTTCCTGCTTGTGAGTGTTTAATGACATCAATGAAAAAAAATAATCCTGCTTATTTGCTGGGGCAGTAACTGGGACTAGTTGGCATTTGTTCTTACTTTTCTTCTCCCACATTCACCTAGCCTTTGTGGCAATGTAATGAATTAATATTGTGATTGCATTGCCATCACTATATTTGAGATATTTCTGTCTTGAGTAGTTGGTTTAAAATATTCTGATTTATTTTCCTCTTTTAATCTTACTCTTAGGGCTTCCTTTTACTGAACCAGCATGATAATTCTTAGCTGCCACTCTAAAAATACCTCTTAATGGAAAAAAAACAAAACAAAACAAAACAAAAAAAAACAAACAAAACAAAACAAAAAAA
>VYZR01046445.1:0-11070 GCA_013400675.1 Oxylabes madagascariensis
AAAATGTCAATACAATAAAGGAGTGAGATGGGGAGAGACTTTTGGTTATTTTTCTTCCTTCTTTTCAAAACTGAGCCAAGAAAAAATCTGATTCTTTCATAAATTCAGGCTCTTCATCTTTACATTGAGACCACTAGGAGAAAACTACATGGAAATTTCAGCTTTACTCACAGAACAGTGAGCATGATGTGGAACTCAGCAGAGAGCTCGGGTAGCTGAGGCACAAAGCTGGTCTGGATTCTCTTGGAGTTTTATCTAAATGCAGCTGTATAAATTCATTGATAATGCAGTGTCTGAACACTGTCTATAGGAGTGTTGGTGTAAGGTGTGGCACTTTGGCAAACAGAGGTCTGGGTTTCTTGGGAAGAAGAGCTGACACGGGGCTGGTGCAGGAAGTGTTGCAGGTACTGCAGGAACATGCAGAAAGGGATTGCTGACCCTCACAGCACTGCTGGGAGTCAAAGCAGAATAAATAACCTGGGCAAGGATCTAGAGCTGAGTTTGTCCTGACCTTTCATTACACTTAAAATGAGGGAGCTGATCTGCAAACGTGTATTCTTTGTGATGTCCAAACCCTTCACATTTTGGAAGTATTTAAAGAGGGAAATTTGTACACGGGAAAAGTTATCTGACCACTTTGGCAGTACACTGATTTCCCTAGAAAGGTTCAAGCTGATGTTGAGCTAGAGATCACAGGATTATTGATCCAAACTTCCAGCTGATGCAGCTGTGCTGACCCAGCCCCAGTGCCAGGGGTGCAGCCAGGCTGAGAACGTGGATGTGGAGTTTGTTAAACCTGTTGGTGGAAGTGGTGAGGTGACAGTGGGAGGGAAACTTCCTTGGCTGATGCATGCCTCACCTCTGCAGAGGTGAAAAAGAAGGAAAATGTCTTTTGAGGAATTCCTGTGCAGCTGCTGTGCTGCAGGCCCAGTGTTTCTTGAGTGTCTCAGGTGTGCTGTGGAAAGCACAGTGCCGCCAAAATCTCTGGGAAGGAAAAGGATGAGTCTGGTATTTGGTATTGCAGAGATTCTGCTACTAAAAATCCCACGCCTTGCTTAATGGTGCCAAAATCTGACTTTTGATTCCTAATGGTGTGTAGTACTTATCTTTTAATTTAAAAATTTCCTAAGTGAATGGAAACAACTTTTTCATCTATACATGATGGCTAGTAAAAGTTCCAGTGTGTTGGTGTTTTGCTGTGTTTTGCTGTGTTTTGCTGTGTTTTGCTGTGTTTTGCTGTGTTTTGCTGTGGTTTTTGTCTGTGGGATTTATTATTGTGTTCTGTGGGGTTTTGGTTTTTGGTTTTTTTGGTGGGTTTNATGATGGCTAGTAAAAGTTCCAGAGTGTGTTGGTGTTTTGCTGTGTTTTGCTGTGTTTTGCTGTGTTTTGCTGTGGTTTTTGTCTGTGGGATTTATTATTGTGTTCTGTGGGGTTTTGGTTTTTGGTTTTTTTGGTGGGTTTGATTGGATTTTTAATCACTGGGGTTTTTTGTTTGCTTGTTTGTTTTGTTTATTTGTTTGTTTGGTTTTGTTTGGGTTTTCTTTGTTTTTTTTGTTTTAGTTGGGGTTTTGGTTGCTTCCCCCCCACCCCTGCAAATCAAACCTTCGATTTTCACTGTCCTGATTGGCAAACCTGAATTTCAGGTTGTAAAATCCTGGTGCTGGATCCTTGCATCATGTAGATGTTCTTGCTAAATCCTGTGAGAAATGTTATCTCTGCTCTTTCCCAGGAAGTAAGGGAGTGGTAGACAGAAGGAGGGAAAGGGGACCTGAAAATCCAGGTAGAGCAAACTGAGCACTGGAGTATTCTAGAAAAGGGGGATGAGATTTGAGACAAGAGTAATCTATTTCCCTATATATTTTGGAAACTCAGCCTGGAAGAAACCTTCCTCTCTCCATAACCATCCCAGATAATAACATATTTCCTACCTCTGGCACCAAAGTGGCTCATTTTTTATGCACTCAGTGCACTGAAGTCAGTGCTGTGTGAGCCAGATTTCTGTCTTGGCTGCAGCTGGGGACATTTGGGAAGGTTCGTGGCTGTGTGAAGGAGAAATCCATTGTACCTCTGTCACCCCCTGGGAATTCTGGAGCCTTTCAAGGCTTTTTGATTAGGACTGCAAAGTGTTCGTTTTTGCAGGAGGGTGACTGCTGAGATGTTAAAACTAGACAGGAGATTAACCTAAATACTGAAAGTAGAGTAAAAAGAATGGGTTTTATATAGTCCTAATCATTTGATTTGAAAGGAGTGTTTGGTCTACCAAAAATGATTTAGATCAGTTTATCTAGAAATTAATGCTTTTAGGTGAACTGTTATTTTATTTTTCGTGCTGCCTGAAGCTGACACTGGGATGTGGGCAATTTTTGATAAGAAGGGGTTGCCAGTACCTGGTTTTCCACCTGACTTGATGTTGAAGCTGTGCCCAGAGGGCTGGGGCTGGCCAGGTCTGTCTGAGCTGCAGAGCTGGCACCTTGTGCTGAGCGTGGGCGTTGGGTCAGTGGTAGAATGAGGTGCTCAAGGGGTCAAGGACTCATTTCATCGCCTAGAGTTAAGTTAGCTTTCTTTCCATCTGGTCAAATAATGTCAGAGCCAAAGCAAATTTAAATCCAGGCACACAGGTTTGCAAGAAGAGCAGGAGAGAAAGCAAAGTGGGTAAAAGGAGGTCTAAGGAATCGGGTAAAGGAAGAGCAGGGTGTGTGCAACTGTACTATGATGGCTGCATAGCACAACGCTGATTCAACTACCTGCAAAAAAGGTTTATAGTGTGTGTGCAGACATCTTGGCATCAAAACCTTATTTATATTTATATATTTATATTTCCATCACAATTCCAGTGGTGCTGGAAGGTAGAAACAGCACAGGCATAGCATGAGCACCATATGGTGAGCACAGACCTCTCCAAGGCAGGGCTGGAGCTGGGGCCAGGCTGTGTGCTGTGTTCAGGAGATCTCATTTCAATGCTGAGCACTGAGGCTTCAGCTTTTAGAGCAAACATGGCACTAATCTGATTGTTAAAGGTGGCATGTGAGTAATGCCTGCTCGGGGACCAGCTCGATTGCTCTCAAGGTACAGCAAATGAAGTCAGTGTAAAAGGTTGACAGATATTCATGAAGATCAAATTTGACAAGCATCTCTAGATACATTTCATATAAAATGAAGATGGCAGTAATTTGCAGGATCTCTGCATTCTGGACATCTAAGGTGGTTCTGCTGGTGTCTGTTTCTTTATCTGTACCATGTACTGAAATATTAACTTCCAAACCCATCAGGATCCCACAGATGAAGTGAGCAGGAAACGAATTTCTATTGATTTCAGCCCTGGTTTGGTCCGTTGCATGAAAAAAAAGGAAAAAATCATTTTTATTTTGCTTGCACATCTGCCCAGGCTCATGCGTCCTCCATCAGCAGCTCCACATCACATCTGCTCGCTGCTGCGTTCATGCTGGCAGCTGAAGCGGTCTCCACTGGGAGATTTTGGTTGTTCTGAGAGACTGCAGCTCCCAGTTTGTCAGCAATATGAACTGGGACAGAGAAAAAAATGATCCTTCAGAGTGGGGGGATCCTGAACCGGAGCAGCACCAAACATCCCAGGGAGGTCAGTGGTGGTTCAGTGCCCAGGAGTAGCTTTCTGGTGAAGTTTTAATTAGGTAAATTTATGATTATACTTCAGAAAAAGCATCTTATCTTACTGAGCATGGGGGGTTAGACTAGATGATATCAAGAGGCCCCTTCACATCCTCAACAGTTCAGTCATTCTGCATATTTTAAAACTCTACTTAATTGTTAAACTACCAGCTGACTTTTTTTAGCTTTTCCAAGAAAACAAGAAGCAGCTATTATTTCTTAGCAGCAGATGTACAGTAACCCTTGATTAAATTAATTTGACTGTTCATAGTTTTTCTTTGTTCGCAATTTGTTTTTGCTCATAACTTGCTGTTGCTATTCTCAGATGCTATTCTCAGCTGCTGCAGATCCCCTCCATGCAAAAACACACTGAAAGTATTTTAACATTCACCTCAGCCTTTTAACATGGCTTGAGCACTCCTAAAATCTTAATACACTGTGTATTTTTCTTTAGAAAGAGGAAAGAGCTCAAAGCAAAAGCTAATCAACTCTGTAAATTGATAAAGTAAAGTAAATTATGCTAACAAAAAGAACAACTTCTCCCTTTGATTTTTTGTGTATGTCAATGAATAAAGATGTGAGGTTTAACAGGATACTCGAAATTCCATGATTGTTGGGTTTTTCTTGCATAATGCCCTCAGTATGTCTGTGTCTGGTCTGTTTGCATGATGGGGATGGGAAGAAAAAAAGTTTTTTTTATCATTCATCAAAGGCTTTTTTTTTTTTTTTTTTTTAATTTAGTGTCAGAGCTTGGGTTTCCTGGAACATCAAGCAGTAATTATCTCTCCGTGTTTGTTGACCTTTCAGTCAACTCAGATTTTGCCTTTGGATTCAATGCTAATTCTGTGGCCAATTTTTAAAGGAGTCTCAAGTTCATCTTTAATTAGAAGCCAGGAATCTTGTTCCCGGTCAGTCATAGGACTTCCTTCCTTCAGCTGACCACTCAGTGCAGTATGTCAGTGATTTTGTTTGAATGCCTAAAAGTAGGCAAAGTTTTAGCAGTTAATTTAGTTAATAAAGAGCATTTCAAAAGATGGTTATGCCCTCAATGTGCATTAGGTTTGGGGGGTTCTGTCTGACCCTGCTGGGCTGGCAGGAGGTTCTGCAGTGCTCAGAGGTTGTGGATGCCCCTGGAGATGCATCTTGGAGTCAGGTTTACGGTCACTAACACGGATGGGGGTGTTCAAAACCACCAGGGTGTGACATTTTCCAGAGTTCCCCCCTGCTCCCACCCACCACAAAGAGCTGGAGACAGACGGCGCCTGCAGCAAGAGGCCCTGAGGAGAGAGATTCCAGGAGAAAGCCCAGGCTGCCTTGGACAATATTTGATGTTGGTTGAGACCAGCCCCAAGGAGGAGATCTCTGATTTCCATCCAGGGCAGGAGTGCACGGTGCATTTGGTGTAAGTGAGAACTTGACCGGCTCACACGGTCAAAAAGGTCTGGGAATAAAGAGCTGGAAGCACTGAGACACTTAAAGCCGTCTGAAACGCTCAGATGTAAATGTGTGCTGGATAGGGTATCACGCCGTGCTGACAGCATTGCTAGGCTGACTGGCAAAGATATTCTTTACAAATACTGCAATAGTGGCCCGTATATCTTGAAAGAGATTATCTGCTGACTAATTTGCCTCCCAAAGGTTTACCCCGAGGGTGTGGTGAGGTCCCTCTGACCTTTACTTTGCAGCTCCTCAAGAGACAGTAAACTTAGAGCCACCCAGGGAGGGTGTGAAGTGCCCATCCTGCAGCGCAGCTGGAGCAATCCACTGTCCTGGGCTCTCCTGCTGTTTGCTGAAAGAGCTCCCGAGCCTTACGGGAGGAGGCTGGGAGTCCCTCACTGATATCTCAGGTTCCTGATGGCTTTGTGCTCCTGCAGGGACTGCCTGTCTCTCGTAATTCCCTGGGTGTGGCTGCAGTTTGTAGGTGGATCTTCCATCTGTGCAAGTTAAATTATGAAACGATTGCTGTGTCTTTTTTTTCTTTGTAAAATTGTCCTTGAAGGCAATGATGCTTAAATGATGATGCTTAAATACAAACTTTTCTCTGGCAGCCCAGATAGCTGCCAGTGTGTTGAATTAAACACACTGTATATTAAACACAATATATATATTTGTTGTTGTTGTTGTTTTTACATGCTGCTACAATCTACTCTGAGACTTGTAAATTCTACCTCCATTTTCTTGCAGAATCTTCTTGAGTCTCTTCCAGAGTCTGAGCTCCGTTGAGATCTTGTCTCAGCTCGGTTTTGCTCTGTCAAATTCAGCTCCTTCCCTGCCACTTCAGAGTTAAACCCCTTCCCCAAAATTTAGGCTGTTTGGCATTCATTCCTGCAGCTGAAGAAAGCTCCTTTAGCAGTGGAATCTGCCCAAGAGGCACTGGGAGTGGATAAGGACTGCGAGGCTATAGCTGCTGCTAGGTTCCTGTGATTATGTAAAAAGGGAGGCAGATAGATAGTTAAGGAGATTTCAAGAGAATGGGAAATTGACTCTGGAGGAACTGTTCTGGGCTCTCCTTTCTTTTTTCGATTCACACAAAGATTCTTGACTTTTATTCTTGCCTAGGTTTACTTCTCATGTGTAAGAAAACAGTGGTTGTCTTTATTTGAAAAGCAAACAAAACCCAAATACCACTCCCATCCCCAAACCCAATAATCTGATGAGGATTAAACAGTTTCCACTGGCCAACTACTTCAGAAAACGTGCGAATATGATCAGACTACAGTCATGGGTTGATTTTTAGTAGTTGTAATGATGGCAAATCCTGAGATGATTCAAGGTAGAAATTAATGCACGGACACATCTGACACAACCATACCACCCAAATAATTGTAGTCCCAAAGCAGTCATTTTGTAACTTGTTAGCAGACAGACCTGCTGGTCCTTGCTGAGGACAGGAGAGATTGGATTGTGCTGGGCAATGTGAGGGTGCCCAGGGAGCCTGTGGAGGTGGAGGCTGAGCAGCCCTCACTGGAGCTGTGCCTGGGAAATCTGTGCCTCTCCCAGTCCCCTCCGGCACTGCGGTCTGATTCCAGGCTATTGAGCACTGCAGGAGCCTCCAACCAAAAACGGAGCTGGCAAGGGGAGTAAAAAATTCTCTTCAGAGGGAATCCAAACTTTCAGAGCTTTTTGTGACTCTAGGAGCCATTTCTGGCTGGAAGAACTAATTTATGGAGCTGTTACAACCCTGACATCTACATGAATTAACAGGTTTTCCTCTCCAGGTATGCGGGTGAAGTGAATTCTGCAGAGAATAGCTCCACACGTGCCAGTTCCATGACATTATGTAAATAGCCTGTGACTAATGGAGAAATCTATGAAATGAAATGAAAGAAATGAAATGAAGTGAAATGAAATGGAAATTAAATAAAAGGCATCAGTCAGTGCATTTGCATGGAAACCAAAAGAACCTTGTTTAAAAATGAGTGATAGCAGACAAGATAATTCTACAGTTGCCATTGTGGAATATCTCTAAGTGTCTTATTAGCATAGAATTGAAAGGACAATGTTGTTTATGGAGTCTATGAGGTTCCACTCAATTCTGCAGCCTGTCTGACCCTTCATTGTGAGGTTTCTCAAAGCTTTGCTACACATTAGCTTTTAAAATTTTTCTTTCTGTCTCCTTTTATTGAGTTGGCTATTCCTGTTTTTTCATTTTTTTTCTTGTTTGTCACACACCCTGTTGCTTTTTAATTTTTCTTTGTGTCTTTTTTTTTCTCTCTCTCATCCTGATGCTTTAAAGGGTCACCTTAGCACCCTGCTATCTCTGGAGTGTACTTTGTACCCCTCTGGGTTTGTCAGGACATCTCTGGAGGTCACTCCTCTTCAGAGCAGTGTTTGAGTCCTCTCCCCTTCTCATTTGTCTCCACTGGGTCAGCAGCTCCCTCACACATCTGAGGTCTGGTCAGGTCCCTTCCTGAGTACCTTTGTGCCCCTGAGCCGTGCTCTGTTTGCTCCATGGCCATCCCTTGGAGTTGCAACAGGCTCTGGATCTCTCTTGGACGTTTGGATCTTTCTTTGGACCTTTTGGTGATTCTTGGTGTTCAGTGCCCCGTTTGAAAGAGAAGTGTCCTATCCCAGGTACAGACAGTACAATTCACCAGCTGGGCAGAGAGATGGTTTTACACAGGGTAATATTTATTTGTCAGTCAGTGGGAGAAATCAAAGTCTTTAAAGCACACACAGCACTGGCACTGCCTTTGTCCACAGACAGGGTTACAGTCAATAATCAACTGAGCTCTTTGCTCAATGGAATCATTTCCACAGTGGATGCCAGTTCCCAAGTCTCTAACCCCAGTTAAAGGTGCTTAAAGTGAAACCAATCAACCATAACATACACAGACATGTAAGGACACGTTCATTTACAAGGATGTTTATAAATATATTGGTCTGGTCTACATGACCAAACCACTCAAACAAAGCTCTGGCACAGTCTTTATTTTTTAAAAACTAAGACTTTCTACACTGGAATAGCATCTGGGAGTTCAGGCTCCCCCTCTAGCTTTCTGTAGTTAATTCCGTGGTGCTGCTCCCCCAAGGAAGCTCACAGTCCTCCAGCTGGGTACATCAGGTAACAACGTTCTGCTGAGAAAGGCTGTTAGTAGTTTTTCCACTTGGCTATACCAACAAAACAAGGGAAAAGAAAGTCATCAGCATTACTCAAGACAGGGCAACATTTGCCGGTTTAACTTGAGCAATCTTGAAGTATTAAGTATTGCAGTTCCATTTACTGCTGTCATACACCACGTTGGAGTCCATAATACTTATGCTTTAAAAACAAGTAATTACTCTTTGTTCCTATTCCTGTCACAGTCAATTGGCTCCTCCTGACTTGCTTGGAAGTTCAGTGTCAGGATGCACAGGAAGCCAGTGATGTAGTGACAGAATGTGCAGCGCTGAGCGCGACGTCTCCGAGACAGTGAGGATCCTCTGCTCCCTTAACAGTGATTGTCACAAGTGCAGCATTAAGGAGAGATACTTATGACTGAATGCTCAGAACAGAAATGGAGCATCCATCAACACTTGAGTCAAGTGAAAGTGTGAGAAAGAAACGAGAAGGAGAAATCAAGGCACAAGTATTATTGTTCACTTTTGATTCTGAAGCAGTGTCATTGCTCAGAGAGCTCCCACCTGCTAATGAAGAACCCTCTTATACCAAGATTTTCAGACTGGAAGGAAAAATTGAGTGCTTAACTCTGATCAGGACGTCAGGAATAGACAATTGGTACTACAAAAAGTGATGGCAATCTTCTTTTTTTTTTTGCCTGTCTAATGCATACTGCCTAAGCACTTCTATGGAGAGACAGCAGAGAGACCATTCATCAGCATCACATAATCTGAACCAGAATTCATTTCATGGCTGTCTTAAAACCACTTGGGACATGACACTAAAACCACCTCTGCTGTAAAAGTNTTTATGTGTTTCCGTGAGGGTTTGTGTATGTGTTTCTGTGTGGGATGGGATGGGATGGGATGGGATGGGATGGGATGGGATGGGATGGGAGCCACTTAGGCCAAGTTCACACATGGGAATCCTAGCTGCACCTGATTCAAACATTAAATACTGCCTGAAACATTTGCCAGTGAGAGTAATCTGAACTGCTGTGCTGGTATTAATAAATTAGAGTAAATTATGAATGTCATGTGCTTGTAAAATGCTTTAAGCATGGGCCCTGAACCTGTAAACAGCGTACTTAAATTTGAGGAAGATGATGATAGAGATCTGTTTCAAACCCAGGGAAATACAGTTGCTAGCCCAGCCTGTAGCAGGTGTGACACCAGCATTTGTTAAAATGCTGTTCAGGGAATGACCTCCTGACAGGAGTAGATGGTTTACAGTACAGGTACTGGGATCCCCAAGAAGAGTGAAGTTCCTGGATCAGATTTGCTCCAGTCAAGCCCGGTGCAATGAAGAAAGGAAATCACTTTGTTACTCAGGAGTCTCAGTGGTGAGAGGGGCAGCTCCACCCCTTCACCACAGCACAGCCAACCCCTCTGACCATGCACGGCCCAGTGTCTTTGTCTGCAAGTTACTGCTTTTCACTTGATTAAATGCCAGTTGTCCTGGACAAACAGATGATGTGCATTAGCAATAAAGGCANATACTGCCTAAGCACTTCTATGGAGAGACAGCAGAGAGACCATTCATCAGCATCACATAATCTGAACCAGAATTCATTTCATGGCTGTCTTAAAACCACTTGGGACATGACACTAAAACCACCTCTGCTGTAAAAGTAAGCACACTTGGACTTGTCGNAAGTTCATGGAAATAGTTAATACTGAGATACTCTCAGCAGTATGATCACTGGTCTCTCGGGTATTTATCTGTCTCCTGGTTTCTTTTCTATGATGTATGAGGCAGGTGTTTAAGTTAAGGTTTGAGTAATCAATTCCAAATGCTTGATACTTGATTTAATTAGAAAAAACCTCTAAATTATGCCAAAGCTAATCCATACCTAACACTCAGATACTTGATTACCATGTCACTAATTCTGCCGCTCTTGTGATGGGGCTGCCCTTATGACTTCTACGAGCTCAGACACTAAGAGATTTCACCGAGGTCTTTTATCTCAGTGTGAATCAGGGGGCACTGGACAAACCTGATATCTGCACGGGCTGGTGAGGCTCTCCTGGCAGCTCCTCTGATGAGCTGAGTGGTGCAGTCTGAACTAATGCTGTAGGAAGAGAGCTGTGCCCAAACCCTTTAGAACTGGATGGCTACGGCAAGTGATGTTCCCTCTCCAAGAGAACTTTATAGCCTTAAGGTGAGCTTCATCAAAGCTGAGTCATTAAGGAGCTCATTGCAATTTGAAGGTGAGTTCCTATCGCTTAAGTGGGGCATTAATAAACTGCTAAAGTTAGAGAACACTTTACAAAGAACCTTATGTACAAATGTTAGAACAGGGGTTTTGAAAATCAGGAGAAAAAAAGAAGGGCTTTAGCAGTACAAGTAATTAGTTATATTTAATTTGAACAAGAGGAAGTATGGTGAGTTTTTGGACTAAAGTGTTCTAAGAACTGTGTTTAAACAGCTCAGTAATAACTGATTTTTTATGTTGTCACTATATCATGGATGAAGAAGAAGTTAGGCTACTATTTATGGCCACACTGGAAAGTGTTTTTTAAAATGTTTTCGTTTAAGAAAAGTTGTGCTCAGTATTATCCCTTTAGGCTTCTTGGCACTGTGTTACAAAAGAAACTATTTTCAAACACAGAAACTGTTTCTGTGCACAAAAATGACAATATCTGCTCAAGTGTGTCCTCTTGCTAGGAGAAGAAATGTGGGGGAAAAATACTGCTGAAATTAAAATGCAAACCTAATTTTCTACACAAAGAGAAATCTGAATAAGTAGCTGAAACAAAATTTACTCTGAATTCAAATCATAGTGGTTTTTTTTTGATAATGGAGATTCTAAAAGGTCTGTTGTGAGAAGCAGTGATGATGGTAAG